>JAOTQE010061670.1:0-18528 GCA_025631205.1 Nesometra sesokonis | reverse complement strand
TTAGGAAGGCCAGCCCAGGCTGGTTTAAGCGGCCTACTACAGTTTACGGTAGGTAGGCCTAGCTTGGCTAGGCCTGAACACTTTTGAAAAAAATCTAGGGGGGCATTTATTAGGGCCGGGGCGTTTATTAGGAACAATACGGTAATATCCAACTGGTCAAAGCGGCAGAATTATGATAATCAATATTGCAAGGGCTGCGTACATAAATGTCATATTGAGACATCGAAATTTATGAGTATTTCGTTGATATTATGAATCGGTGTTCAATTTGTTTGATTTATGTGAAAAATTCTGAAAGTGGGTAGCCCCGCCCTCCTCCGTTAAGCATAATAACATACCTGAATGTATTTTACTACAAGTTAACTATGTATTTTTGTTTATAACTGAAACAAAGAGATCAATGTGTATATTATTTGTGTAATATTTGCATTATTTATAATTATTTTCCTTGTAGGATGATCCATTGTCTGCCCTAGATGTTCACGTGGGACGTCAGGTGTTTGAGGAAGGCATTGTGGGATTGCTTCTTAATAACCACAGAACTGCTGTGCTTGTTACACACCAGGTTCAGTATGTGGAGAAGGCTGATTGGGTAAGCCATGCAAATGTTTATTTGAAAAATCATAGAAAAGCTGAAACTGTAGTTATACTCTTAAAAAATGCATATTTTTTCTTACAAACACATTTCTATTGTACTTATTTCAAATTTATTTAGATAAGTACAATTGAAATAGCTTTCAGGTGTACTTACTTAGATATCAATAATAAGGAATTTTAGTTGAATATAGTACAAAATTTTTGCTGCCTCAAATCTGTAGGTTTAAATTGAATTTGGGGTTTTTAGGGGCACTGCTATTTTGCCTCTGGTTTACAAAATTTTGAGTGGCACTGAGAGCATCTGTTGAGTCGATTCAGCCAAAACATAAAAAAGTACCAGTAAGTACATGACCCCTTTCATACCTGTAAGCTAGGCCTAGTAATGATCATATGAGATGCAGTTGCTGCATCCAGCTGTTTTATGTATCTTATCTACACTTTCAAAATATTGAATTTAAAAAGTTGCAACTAAAAAATGTTGATATACCTTACAGGTGGTGAAATATCTGAAGAAAGAATAAAAAAATATAAAAATGACATTTCAACTTAGCAATGTTTATTTCATTAAAGTATACATTATGTATTTTTAATTATTCTATTGTCATTTCACTTCATAGATTATTGTTATGAAAGATGGTCGGGTCCAGCATCAAGGAACATTCGAAGACATTGAAACAAAGGATCCAGAGTTGTACAGTGAGTGGCAGACACTGATTCAGGAATCCAACCAGAAGGAAAAAGAAAGACCAGAATCCGATGAAGACGATCAGGTAGTTGTTGAGCGACGTAAGTTGATGCGACAGGTGTCCACTATGTCAATGGCTTCCGATGATGAAGATGAAATGGTTGTAAAGAAAGTTACCAACGAAGGTATTTAGAAAAAAATATGAATTTCAATCTTGCTTAAATGCTTGCATTTTATTTCATTCATTTAGCATTTTATTGACACTGGTGAAACAAAATTAGAGAGCTTACTCTCACTTGAAGCGTGTGTAACTCCCTTGCATCTTAAGCCGGAAAAAAACTCACTACGTCGTGCAACGGTCGTACAAAACAGTTGCTCCCTGTCTGTGAGGTTTCCAGAAGCGATGACAGGTCTTCTACTTGTCGGCTGATGGTTTTTTTTTAGTGATTCAACAGGGGAAATCGCTAAAAAAAGCCGTCAGTCGGCGAGTAGAAGACTGTCTTCGCGTCTGGAAACCGCACACAGAGGGAGCGATGGTTTAGTTGTACGACCATCGTACGACGCAGTGAATGCCTGGCATTACGTGCAACTCTCTCAACTTTTAACAGTGCACCTCCTAAATTTTCTCATGAGATTTTAGAATACTGTATATTCACACCAGGATTGTTCAGGCACACTGTATAGTAGTGAAGTATTAAATGTTGTTTTAAGCTGTGTTTTCACAGGAACTTCACATTATCCGCTAAAAGATATCATCCAACCAAATCAATTTATAAAATTCAACTGTGCAAACTCAGTGTAGACCATAATGTATTGTGAGTCCACTAACTTCCGGTGAATTTTTGGTGATTTCCCTTTTTCCTCGCTTGGCACTCTGGTGGGCACAGCAATGAAATTGATGCAAAAACAAGGTAAAAGTTGTTCCCGGTCAGAAGTAAATCGGATAATTATGGGAATAGAATCGGATAATAATATAATTTTATTCTGTTTGAATAAGTTAAACACCTGTTACTGCATAACTTTTATATAATAATTTTTATTGCAAGAATTTATTGGATATTTTTTCCTATAAACATGGACTAAGTCAATTCACATGCTAATCATTGACCTTAATTTAGCTACACACATAACACTAGACCTCTTGCCAATGATTTTTACTTTTACTAAATGTCTGCTTTTGGTTGGCCAATGATCATTAAAGCAGCAATAACATTAGCTTAATTAGACAAGTTCCTTCTGGAAAATTTTTAAATGATAAATAAAAGTTTCAAATGAAAGTTCTGTAGAAAGTTGAAGACTAATTCCAGACTAACAATTGTTTGACAAAAAACTATGTTATGCCTAATGGTCGTCATAACAATGAACAAAAGTTATATCTCAACCCCCAAAAAATGTGCTGATATACTATGCATTGTAATATTGCATCAAATTGTTGCTGTGACTTATTTAATGAATAACATAGTCTTGGTTCAAGATGGCGATTTGTCTTTAATTCTTGAAAACACCATCATCAGGTGCATTTGATAATGGTTGGATCATCATATCTGTACTGATGTCCCCACCACGTTTTCAAGGGCATATCATTATCACTTGTCTGGTTTCAGTCAAATGTGGCTAACCCACTTGAAAAAGTTGAATATGCAATTTGGACAATTCCTGATAGATTTATTATAGGTCTTCCCCACCACCGATCCATCTCTCTGCCCAACATTTATATTGTTATTTGTTATCTAATAGCTCTTTCATCATTGGAGTTCAATGGAATGCCTAAACAAAATCTAGTTACACCAGTACAGGGATGTACCTAGAAAAATCCAAGGGTGGGCCGGCAACAATTGTAAGGGTGGGTGTCATGATGACTAAAACAGTATTTTTACCTTTTTCAAAGGCTTATGGTGGGTGGCAGGTTGAAATTATGCTGGGTGGAAGGTCTTAAAATAAGCTTTAGGGTGGTTGGAAAAGTTTTAGGGTGGCAGGCAGCCCCGCCCACCTCCGCCCTACATAATTACATCCCTGCCTGTATAAGTTTTCAGGCTGACCTCTATCAGCATCAGCGAACACTATGCCCTAATTATATACTGGATCTAATTTTATATCTCAGGCTTATTCAAGGTCCGAAAATGAGAACATTTGATTGGTTGATTCAATGGTCTAATTAGCCAATTACGGCACATTTATATGTGCGTCAGGTTGCTCGGCACTTTCGATTCTCAGATGGGTTTAACTAACTACTTTAGTATTTTACGACTCACATCGACAAAATTTCAAATCATCTGCTTTGTGGCGCGCACTACATTAAACATTTAAAACATGACGTACAAACTTGTGGCAAGTCTGTGGAAGTAGATTGTGTTTATGTATATAGAAACTCAAATTCTTTTTCTACTATTTGTTACTTTACTTTAATTGATATATAACATATATGCCAACTTAATTTATTACAAATGTAGGCGATGATGAAACTGGTAAGCTGATTGAAAAAGAAGAACGTGTAAAGGGATCAGTTGGCTACAAGATGTATGCTAACTATGTGAAGCAGTTACGTGTACCTATTTTTGGAACTGTTCTTTTCCTGATATTTCTTTATAATGGTTGCACTGTGGGTAACAGTTTCTGGTTGTCTGCCTGGTCTAATGCAGGAATTGGTCTCGCAGCGAATGTAAGTAATAGGTTTCCAAGAGAGGATGGAGTCACTAAGATAACATATGTTAATGACCAAATATGCAAATGGGTCCCGGGGAGTACGGATAGAAGAAACTGAGTTTCTCAATTTGCTATGCGAGTGAGTTGATGATAAAAGCTATTGATTGTGTACACTCATAAGAAATTATCAGCTGTGGCCCATGAGTTTATTAAATTATTCAAGAATAATCATTATTTTGATTTGATTTATTGATTTCCACACGTAAAATACATATATATTTTATATACATATATATAATAAAACATACATAGCAATGTGTGTGGATGGAGGTCGATAAGTTCATTGAACTTCAAGTATGACCCCCATGTAAAACATGATTCAATAAACATAATTAGTACAGGACAGTAAAAAAGTATAAATAAACAAACAGACAGACAGACAAACACAAACAAAGATAATTTCTTTTCTGACAACTTTCAGGATAATTATTTTGTATTAACAATATAGCCTATAACTAACAAGTGCTAAGAATACTAGTACAATGAATAATAATTCTATATAAAATATGTAACTCATTCTAGTTATTAATCACCATATACAGAGACCAGAGTTTTTTAAAATGATATTTAAAAGTTGTAATAAATGTTTTGGTTTTAAAATTAATTGATAAAGAATTCCAAAGTTTAGAACCAGTATAGAATGATGTTCAATCAAATAATTATTGTCTGGTATTAATTGCATGGTTATCAGATGATTTTTTTTAAAGAATAAAAAAATATGAAGAGGGATGGTTAAGTTATCGATACGATACATAAACAGAGCAGTTTGAAGTTTGTTAATATAACAGTTAAAATAATCATAGAGGTAAAATATGTTCATCTATAACCTTAAAATTGTGTTGCAATCAGGTAGGCCAGCTACGGCATCACGCAATGGGGCAGCGGTTGCTCATGCAAGCAACCCTAGCCCCATAACCACCCCAAACATTCTCAAGTAGAAACATTTGATAAAATTTCTATCTAGAATAGCTGTAGCTGAAATCTGAAAATTGTCTCAAAATAATCTCTCTAATAATGTCACTACAAGCACACTGTTGTACGTGCATATTCACACACGGGTCAATAATTTTCATGTTAATTGCTAGATCAGTTTGTGACCATTACATAAAATTTGTGGTAAGCAACGAAATGATCTTAATGAGAGGCATTTAGCTCAGTTGGTTTAATTTGTGGAAATCTGTGCTGTGTGCTGAACCGTGACTCCCTGGTCCATGGTTCAATTCGACACCATGCCACTCTCCTTGTGTTTCGGCTGGAAGGTCGAAATATAAGTTACTAGCACACCGTCTTTCTGATGAGACGTTAAGCCATTGGTCATGTGTACAACATGCTACATGTTTTTTTAATCAACTGCAAATGGCAGATTAAAATTACGAAATGAAATTGTTTAAACATTATTTGAAATTAATTAAATAATTGATAATAATACTAGTCCTATTTTCATGCAAGTAGAATAAGCACTATTGTGTTAATCTATAGTATTTATCTACATTATAATAATCATATTTTGGAACGGAATCTAGTAGACACTAACTGTCTTCTACTGTTTTTCTTGCTGCTGTTCTTGTTGAAAAATCTTATAATTGTTAGACACAAGTGACCAAATACAATACACGATTCGAGTTGTATGGCCGAGCGGTTAAGGCAGGGAACTTAACCACAGCAATAACAACAGCATGGGTTCGAGGCCCACTTGCACCCTGGTTCTGGTGGTGGAACAAGTCTTCTCGGATAAGGACTATAAATCGTAGGCCCAGTGTATACATACGGTTCGTGTGCACTACATAAGGAACGCAGTACATCTTTCGAGATGAGTAGGGGGTTACCCCTGTGTACTGGTCCATACATCCCCTGCTGTGGACAGATGAATGAGTGCCTGTATCGGACAGCAGGACATGAAGTGACCCTTAGGGGTGTAGAAAGTCATATGAATGTGTAACATCTGGTCCACAGCACCTTGAGACTACTGTATAAGGCGCTATATAAATCGAACTACATAAACAAATCAAACTACATAAACCAATGCTGTATATTCCGTTCGACAGAGTATAGCTGGATATCAGCCTGCTTAAATTATTTTTTACAGTACTCTAATATATAATTAAATCTGATTTAATTCATCTACTCTCTTGGGTGGAGTTCCTCAATTTTTCTCCTCAAGATTTAAACATCCTTTTACCAGACAGAATAATTAAACTTGACTCCCCCTCTCTCTCTAACCCAAACTGTCCTGAAAAAAATAGACAGTCCAAAGTGTGTTCGGTTTTAGGGGAGTTGACCTAATTTTTTATCTAATTTTCTAGGAATCTGGTGATGTTCTGAAGAAGTACTTAAGTGGATATGCAGGATTGTCCATTACTAGCATCATACTATCAACTGTATCATCTTTGACAATGATTCTATCAGCTTTGTATGCATCAAAGAGAATGCACAATACCATGCTAAAGAGGGTCATGTTCTCACCTCTCAGGTCAGTTTAAGGTGTTGATTAGATTTAGAATCCATGTTAAAATCATTCTAAATGCAGTTACTGCAGTGAAATATTGCTATTAAATTTTCTGCAGTTACTGCAGTAATCTAGTGCCATTGTGATTTTTCTGACTGCCTTGACACACAAGGTCTCATCTCGAATGGTTCAGTAATCTTCGGTGGATCGACAACATCCGGACCCCTTCCCCTAAAATTTTGAGGTGCCTTTTTTTCGGCTTGGAAAAATATAAGTAACCCATTTTACTGTCTAGAAAAGCATGGATATTTAAGATTAAAAAACATGAGTATATCTGTTTGAAGTTTTAAATAAAATCATTTGTGTTCAGTTGTATCACCATGAAGCCCCATGAGAACAATGTTAATTTCCCTGTTCCCTTGTCTTAGTGTCATTATTTTAAAGTTTTCCATCTCAGCACCAGTCAATGGTAGGACTGTGGTGGGTAATATTTTATCTTTACATTCAGATAGTAATGCAGCCATAATGGCAATTGCGTTAAATTGAAACATAATTTTCGATCATTCTAAAGTGTTCACATTTATTTTCTTTTCATTTGTATCTGTAGATTCTTCGACACAACTCCAATAGGCCGAGTTCTAAATCGATTTTCTTCTGACATTCAAGTTCTTGATGGTGTAAGTGTAGGGAATCCATTACCATTTACTACTATTAAAAGCCTTTGTTTGTTTAATTTTGGTAAATATCAATGTTAATGTTTATTGTGTCCAATATATTTTTGATGCATAAATGCATGGTCTCTGTCCCAAAGCTGTTAAATGTTCTTCCTGTTACGTCCCCTTCTCTATTAAAACAAATCATAGCCCATTCATTTGTGTCAAACTTAAATTTAAGCTTATATTCTTATTAATTTCTGTTTTCTACTAATTGTATTTTTTGAAGAGACATGTTATGTGAATGCACATAGAAACTACAGAATGTATTATAGACTCTGCTATTGCCCAACAAACATCAAAACTAATAATGATGAAAATATTAGTCATGGTCTCTGGAATATAATGATAAATAAATAATTCACTTAACCAGAGACAGAAATTTAAGAAACACTACATTTTCAGCTCCTTCCACAGTGGAAGGAGCCGAAATGTAGTGTTTCTCAAATTTCTTTCTCTGAGTAAGTGAATTATTTATTTATCAATACTAATAATGTTAGTTTTAATTAAAAAACTGTATGATATAGATACTGTAGATAAATATGATGAATCTGGGTAATTAGCCATCTCCATGAACAAAACTTAGGAGAGACGTGTTTTTACTCTGTTTCTCCATGGCGGAAATGGCAGCGGCTGTTGTGGTTATGGGGACTTTGCTGGGGGAAGTTTGTTATCACAATAACTGAAATTCAATAAGCCTCAGGGGCGGACACAGGTGTGTCGCCCTAGTTGCCTGGGCAACACCCTTAATTTCATAATTTTCTTGTACTGACATACAAAATCTGAATTACAGCATGGTAGGCCTACTAAATTAAAATCCCACTTCATTGTACAGTGATATTGGAATTTTAGAGGTTGGTGCTAGACTGATTTGTGTCCGCATTATTTTTGACTGCTTAGCTGCAACTTAGCTGTACTTGGCAAGCATAAGCATGTACTCTGATTATGTAGTTATCGATTATTCAAAACTCCCAAGAAGTGTGGAATAGACAGACGTCCTCAGTGACAACTCTCCTGCTGATGATTCAGTCAGCCAACATCTGGTTACTGAGAAACTGCCTACTAAATTTCCAACCAATTGGACTACACCTCACACCTGGGCTTGTCCAACTTGGCATAGGGCCCCCCTCTTTCTAACTCCGGTCTTGGATTTTCACACTTTGTCAACCCCCTTTAATTTATCCTGTGACCGCCCCTAAGCCTGATTGTTTTCAAACTTTACAGACTCAAATTTATAACAAGAAGATGGAATTGGTTTTGGGGCTTCTATAATTATTATTTCATATTTTGTTAACATTTTCTGGAAAGCTGCAATATGACAAAGCAAAGGCCGATTTTTTTTGTCTTTTTTCATCTTTAGGATTATGATGTTTAATGATTTGAGATTGACCACAAGAGTAAGTAGGCAAATGCCCGGGAAACATGCCTTGTGTTGGGCTAGCCTATTCAATAACTGCAGCAAATAGTTGTGCAGCAAATATAGTGCAGTGATCAATAAATATAAACTATGCAATTTAGAAAATGAAACTGTTAAAATACTCATGGCACTGGTAAAAATATAAAAAAAATTTGGTTTAGATAATTTTTATTTCGTTCTGAAAAAGTATTGAATTATTTTTTACTCATCATTGATGAACACTGGGAAGGCTATACCTTTACAGAGTGTAAAATGTAATACTTCTGGTTTAATTAAATTAAATTTTGTATAATTTTTTGTCTTTCAATAGCAATTGGGTTCAGCTATGAATTCAATGTTAGTGTTTATAATGAACTGCCTGTCTGCTATTATTGTCAACACCATAGTGTCGTACATCTTCATCATTATCTGTATCCCTATGACAATTCTCTACATAGTTATGACCAAGTTCTTCATCACAACATCAAGGTAAGGCACTAACAGTGTTTTCAAGTATCCAGGTTGGTATTTGGATTTTTAAAAAAAGATTTAACATGTTATATATGTTAATATTATTTTATAATATAAATCTTTTAAAGTGATAAATTAGCTTTGATCGTTTTTAATTGCCATACTGGGAGAAAATGTAAAAATTAGAAAGGTCATGCTGCTGGTCTCTTATAATGTCATACAGAGGTTCCAAGTCTACCAAAAACAGTGGGAGTCTCCTGATTTTTGGGATCGTCTCCCGCCCCTTTTCAAAAAAATGCATTTTTCTCCTGAAAAATAGTGTCTTCCAAAATATTCAGAGTGGGCCTAGTCCAGGCCTAGCAGCTTTGTGAAAACCCTTGAACTTTTAAAAAACTTTGGAGAACAATAACAATCAACATTAATTCATAACTATTAATATAACTAGCCTACTGGGACTATTATTTACTATGAATAATAAAAGAAAAACAACTGATCTGCATTGGTAAATGACCTAGTCATAACAAAAAAACACTAGCAGCAATTTTAAAGGTTCATATAGCAAGTGTTAGCTTACACATGGTATTGTGTCTAGCATCTATGACTTTACATCTCTGATAACCTTAAACCTTGCGTTAGTTATGCTCTGCCTATGCTGTGAATCTAAACATAAGCTTCTCTTGAATCAATATACAGTACTTCTTTTAAATAATAATTTGTTATTTGTTTAGGGAGCTGCAACGTCTTGACAGTATCAGCAAGTCTCCGGTATTTGCTCATTTCTCTGAATCTCTTGGTGGTCTGCCAACAATTCGTGCATACTGGTAATTTTTACATGATTTAAATTTTGTTAATGTAAAATAGTTTTATGTAAATATGCAATGCAATGCAAGTATTTTATTTTGTTGTGTGTCCCAGGGTTATTTGCATCACATGTGCAGAGATATAAAATAAAGGATGATGATGGCAGAACAATCTACTAAAATTTTAAAAACCCAAGTTTGTTGCAAGCCTTTCACCCACTCTGATTTTGACCATCCCCTAAACCCTCTGTTCTAATTTCAACTTCCCCTCTCTAACGTCAGCCTTCTCATCACTTTATAATCTTCTGAATGGTAACTCTTCTGAATAGCCTTCAAGTGCTGTTTGAATGTTTACCTCACACCCTTAATTTAGTCCTGTAAATTTGTAATTGCTTAAGAATCTTTCATCTTTCAGTGACCAGAGTGTACATAAATAATAAAACATAGGTCTCCTTGACAACATAGCACTAATAAAATTGCATTTTCTGTTGTAACTTTTGGAAATTGACTAAAAAAATATAATTTTATACAAATATTTCTTATGCACAATATTCTTTTTTTATTCTAGTTTGCAGAATTCTTTCAGGGATTCCATTCTGACTAAGATTGATAAGAACAATGTTGCATATGTGTATATTCAAACTGCCAACAGGTGGTTGGGAATTAGATTGGTGAGTGTAATAAAATATTGGTAATTTAGTGACAGTAATAATAATGTGGCAGTGGCAGTGGTAGTGGTGGTATATGGTGGTGGTGGTGGTGGCTGTGAGGCCGGCAGCGATGGCGATTATGTTTTGATGGGGAGGATTATTGTGAAGATTCTGGCTATTATCATGATGATGGTGGTCGTAATGTGGATGCTGATAATTATGGTGACAATGTGTGGTGGCAGTGTCAGTGGTAGTGGTGGTATATGGTGGTGGTGGCGGCTGTGAGGCTGGCAACGACGACGATTATGTTTTGATGAGGAAGATTATTGTGATTATTCTGGTTATTATCATGGTGATGGTGGTCGTAATGTGGATGCTGATAATTGTGGTGACAATGATGATGGTGGCAATGGAAGTAAAAATGGTAGCAGGGATGATGGCGGTGGTGATGATAACCAAGGGGATAATAGCTATGTTGGTGTGTATGATGATGATAATGACGTCGAATGGGATAGCGGTGGTGGTGATGAGGATGGTGGTGGTGTTGATGATGAAAGTGGTGGGGTAATGGTGATGAAGGTGGTGATTATGGGAATAGCAAAAATGATGTCAGTGATAATGATATATTACTGTAGCAACAATTTTTTCAACAGCCTGGTGCCATAATATCATAGATGATGATGTTGGTAATATTGGTTTAAATTGGGTGGTACTGACATTAAAATGATGTTTAAATGATGATAGTTCTTGAACAGTAAACATATAATAAAAATTATCAAAAGAAATATATATTGAAAACATGTATATTTAAATTGCAGGATGTTATTGGTGCATTAGTGGTGTTGCTGGCTGGGTTAACTTCAATGACAACTGGCTCAGACCCTGGTCTTGTTGGCCTCTCCATCACATATGCACTCTCCGTAAGTGTCAAGTCATTTTGTAGGTGTAATAGCAAAACAAATTGCAAAGCTTGATAGTCTCTTGCATACATCTACAAGTTTATAAAGATTTAATTTATGTTATATTTTTTGACATCTCCATTAGTTACTTGGCTCTCCTTTGACCCTTACATGTTTTTTTTATATTGAAACCTGTCCCATGCTTGGTCAAAAACCTCTTAACCATTGAAAAACTAGTAAGAATGTATACTCCAAGCAATTAGATACACGCCATCATTAATTCAGTACTATTCAATATTACAAGATAAATTATGGCTTCATCAGGAATTCCTGACATCATTTTGTTGAAATACCGAATGTATTCACGATGACATGTATCTCATTGCTTGGAGTATGTATTGCAAAACTCATTCAATAATACTCAGAGATTCTTGTTAGTTTCTAAGAGCCCAAGGCAGGCATTGGTGCAATGCCACCCAAAACCATTGACAACTACTACTGATGCTTATCAAGAGATTCAGGGAGTGGTGTAATCTTTTTTCTGGATGGACAGGATCCTGGACATGAAGGGCAATCATTGGACCACTATGATCTCAGCTTGACTGAAATACATCATAATACATTTTATAACTTATATATGTATGGTATATTAATTGATCTGAATTTAATTGTAAGGAAAAAAAACTCAGTTAGAGTTAAAGCAGCCGAAGTATTATCTCTGGTGAAGGCTGAATAACACAAATACAGTCAGCTTTCCCAAAATCGATCATCTAGAAATCTGAATTTCCTTTTAAATTGGTCCTCAAAATTATGAAACAAAGGTAAAAGTAAAATTCACTCTTTCTAAACTGAACTTTTCCAGAAAACTGCACATATTGCATGGTCTGAAGGTGTACTTTTTGGAGAATAGACTGTATTAAACCACCCTATATTCTTGTTTTTTAGATGGCTGGCCAGTTGAACTGGTTGGTACGAATGGCAGCATCTGTTGAGATGAGTATGAATTCTGTTGAGCGAGTTCACTACTACAGCGATCTCAAGATGGAGAAATATGATGGTAAGTCTGTGTGCAATAAAAAGTCTAATGTGGCCAGAATCTTAAAATAATGATGATATAGGTTTCCTATTCTTCATATATGCAATATATTCCCATGGCCCTCTAAAAAGTCACAGAATTGGTAAAGAAAAGAATAGGAGGGGACATCGATTAATGAAAATAATTGTGTCCTGAGCCATGAGTTAAAACCTGCAAGTACTTCTACATATCTTATTTATTTTGATATGAGGCCATTGTAGATCTTGGAACAACTGGAAAAAGCTCTAACTACACTATGCTGTTTGTTTTCTTAGGCAAGACACTTTATCCATGTTGCCTCTTTTCACCCAGGAGTATAAATGGGTACCTGGGAGGTACAAATTCTGGATACAGCTGCAACATTATAGAATGGATTGTATTTTATATTCGTTTGTTCCAATGACTGGGGTAGTAATTGAGAAGTGCTTAGAGGACTTGGCAACAAGTGCTTTATAAATGTCATACATTACAGTATTATCATTGATAAAACCACCAGGTGGAAAATGAACACCTACTGTATAGCAGAGGAAATGGATATGAAATTTAAATGCAAACATGCTGCTGTTTTTCTAAAATTCCTAAGGCCTTGTAAGTAGTGCCTTCAGAAGTAACATGTTGTTTTCCTAACGTTAAAGGTCACAATGTAATGTTTTAACAGGGGTAAGAGATCCACCATCAAACTGGCCAAGCAAGGGTGAAATAATTCTGGATGGCATCTCTGTACGATATGCCCAAGAGCTTGATCCAGTCTTACATGATGTCACAGTAACACTAAAGGCTGGAGAGAAGGTAAGTGTTTGGTATTTTGTTATTTACATGCATATGACTGAAAATATTTGTAAGGTAGTTGAACCTAATAACAAACTCACTTCCTTCTTTTTTGGGAAGTACACATGGTTGACAGGCAGTCCACTGGCAAAACTAGCCAAGCCATTCATTTGCACATCATGAGTTCTACAAGGTCAAGCCCACTTCTGAATCTGGCAAATCTGGCATAACACTCCAAATATCTCCCCATCCCAGTCTCACTACATCACCTATCAGCTTGTGTTTGAATAACAACCTTGGATTGAGTTAACCAAGTCATATGTACTTCATTGATGACTTCTGTTCTTTGGTATTTTGTTTGCAATATTACTCTTTCGCTATCAAACTCTCTTGTCCTTGTTACTTGATATTTATGAAACTTTTACTTGTGTTAGGTTGGCATCTGTGGACGAACTGGTAGTGGCAAATCTTCTTTGACCCTTGCCCTCTTTAGAGTCATTGACACCTTTAGAGGTCGTGTCATTGTGGATGGTGTTGATATTGCTAGCCTTCCACTGACATCACTCAGGAGGAGAATTGCTATCATTCCACAGGATCCAGTTCTTTTTACTGGTACTATCAGGTAAGAAGGCAGTTTGTAGATTAATTGGCAATGACATAGCAAGAGGATCCAGCAGGGGAAGTAAATGCTTGCCCTGTGGCAGCAACCACTGACATTAACCATCCAAATAATGTGTGATAATTTACAGCAGTACCTGTCATATTTTTACTGTAGTACAGTATCTTGCACTGCTGCAGTAACCTCCTAGCTGATTGTAATATCTTCTTAGCTTACTGCAGTAATTTCATAGCATACTACAGTATGTCCTTGGCTTACTGCAGTAAACCCTTAGCATACTATA
Organism: Nesometra sesokonis; assembly: GCA_025631205.1. Classification (NCBI taxonomy): domain Eukaryota; kingdom Metazoa; phylum Echinodermata; class Crinoidea; order Comatulida; family Antedonidae; genus Nesometra; species Nesometra sesokonis. Next base: position 4,423 of record JAOTQE010061670.1, on the reverse strand, counting down.
CTAACTTCATAACTTACTGCAGTAACTTCATAGCCTACTATAGCAATGTTGAAGCCTTCTGCTGTAACTTCTAATCTTACTGCAGTAAGATTTTAGATCACTGTAATTGAGTAACTTCTCTGCTTGCTGCATGTACTTCTTAGCTCAGCTGCAGTAACTTCATACCTTACTGTAGTAACTCCTTTTTACTGCAGTACTTCTAAGCTTACTACAGTAACCTCTTACCTTTACTACAGTAAACTCCTTAGTTTACCGCAGTAACTGCTTAGCTTACTGCAGTAAATGTTTTAGCTTACTGCAGTAATTTCTTAGCTTACTGCAACACAGTAACTTATTAGCTTACTGTAGTAATTTCTTATAGTTTACTGCAGTAACTTAGCTTAACTGCTTAGCTTGCTACTGTAACTTCTTAGGTCACTGCAGTAATTTCTTAGCTTACTGTAGTACCTTCTTAGTTTTACTGCAGTGACTTAGCTTACTTTAGTAACTTCCTAGTTTTACTGTAGTGAATTCTTAGCTTACTGCATTAACTCCTTTTTTTATCATTTAGATGCTTGGAATTTAAGTTTGTAGTATACATTATTAACATTGAAACTTACGTCTAAATAAGGTTAGAAGCTGTTGGTGCAGTGGTGGCATTTCAGGCTTCCAATCACAAGGTTGTTGGTACACTCTGGTTAGCTGTTTGTGTTCCTAGGCAAGACACTTTATCCATGTTGCCTCTCTCCACCCAGGAGTATAAATTGGTACCTGGGAGGTACAAATGTCATGTGCACTGATTACAACTGCAACATTGTGGAATGAATTGTATTCCATAGGCGTTTGTTCCGATGACGGGGGTAATAATTGTGAAGTCTTGGCAGTTAGCACTATTTAAATGTCACATGATTATTACTGATTGTATATAGTCTCCAAATCTTCTTGGATACTCACCTTTATCTCCATCCTGTATAGGTACAATCTTGACCCTCAAGGGGTTAAATCTGACAATGAGCTCTGGCAATCACTGGAGATTGCTCAACTGAAACCAGTAGTATCAGCACAAGAAGATGGCCTAGGTTAGTATTTAGTTATTTGTAAGACACATGGGAAATTCTCATCAATAGCAAACCATCATTGTCATATTAGATAGGTGATAATCTCTTCACAAGACAACAAAATACACTTTATGCCCAACTTAAACTGTGTCTTTTAAATCAGACAAGATTCAAAGCCAGGGCCTCTGGACTTGAAGGCAATCCAGTTTCACTCCATAATTGTTGCAGTATTTTTAGATTATCACACCATGTATGGCACTATGCAATTTTCTATAGGCCGAAAAGGCCAGAGTTAGAAAAGAATTTTTTGTTGAAGCTAAAAAATGACATTGAATTGCTGCATGACACTTATTATTCAATTTTAGTCTTTTAACAAGTTCAATATTATGTAGTGTTGAACTGAACACAACTTCCCCAAGCAGCTAGTGTCAGCTAAATCCCCATGATTGTTTATTGAGAAATTGACTGTGCGTACGTTGTACTGTACTGTACTGTAGACAACAGCCTACACAAATGTGAATACACAGCTAAAACCATCCCATAAATTTGGTATTTCGCACAGTTAACTACTGTTGATTATGAAATATTTCTAAGTGATAAAAATGGCCGTATTATTTATAAAGCTACAAGAATTTCTTTTAATAAATTTTTTACGAATATTTGTGAGAAGGAGATGGTTTGAAAACTTAGGACTAGGACCTAGGCAGGTGGCAGTCTAGTGTAGGCCTAGGCTAGGACCTGAGATATCTGAACTTGCACTTGTAAACTATTTGAATATAGTTATAGTGATGAAAATTGATAGTCATGGTCTCTGGAACATGATGATAAATAAATCATTCACTTACTCAGAGACAGAAATTGTAGAAACACTATGTTTCGGCTCCTTCCACCAAGGCCTGCAGCTCCCCGCGATTTACGATAGAGTTTTACCTGAGCGTCACCTGATGGCATTCCATCATTCATGTGATCAAGGCCCTTAGTGGAAGGAGCCGAAACATAGTGTTTCTAAAATTTCTGTCTCTGAGTAAGTGAATTATTTATTTATCTTAATGATCGTAGCAGTAACAGACAGGTTATACATCGTATAAAAATAACAACCGCTTTTAATTTCATGATGCTAACTTTATTAGCACAACAATACAAACATGTTTCGGCAGTCACCTGCCATCTTCAGTGTAATGAAATACTGAACGTGAACTACAGCTTATATAGGCTGAAATACATCAAGAAAAATGTGAACGTTTTACATTTTATATAAATACTGTAATCTACAACTGAACATATTGTGAAGCACAAAACCAACCTGAATTTAATGCTATTTTTAAATGTAAAAAAGCACTACAATTTTGAAGAAAAAAAACTTTAGCAATTTTTTTTGTAGAGTAGTGTAGGAGGCAACAATATAGATTTTTTTAGGCTTTAGAATTGATTACAGATGCATGTTTTAATGATTTACTGATTGAACAAATATGCAAGGTCTCACCACAATGTGTCGAATCATAGATGACCTCAAAATGAGATAATCAACATTATGGTGTATCTATTCATATACCCCGGTGTACTGGTCCATACATGACCCTGTCGTGGACAGATGAAAAAGTTGCTGCGTGACATGATGTGACCCTTACAGGAGTAGAAAGTCATAGGAATGTGTAAAATTTGGTCCACAGCATATTAGTTTTGGTGCAGGAAAATGTCTATTAAGTAATTTTTTGACGAGTGAGAATCTTTAATGTATTTCTAGGATTATTTAGGGGTGATTTTCTAAAAATCCTGTCTCCATACCTCGATAGTTCCAATGCCCATATCTTTGGATTTACTTATGCATAGAATTTTATTTAAAGCTGAGGTTACAGTTTATATTGTGCTCTGTTTGAGCATACCAATAAATAGTTGTTTTAAAATTTTTGTAGCAGGAAATCCATTTGGTTTTCCGACGTCCAATATTTGTTTTGACTTTATCTTTAGATCTCCTAGTTACTGAAGGTGGTGAGACCTTTTATATTTGTTTTAACTTTTATCTGTAGATTCCCTAGTTACTGAAGGTGGTGAGAACTACAGCGTTGGCCAGCGTCAACTCTTTTGTCTTGCAAGGGCTTTCTTGAGGAAGACCAAGATTCTTGTTATGGATGAGGCTACAGCTTCTATTGATATGCAAACTGTAAGTAAAATGTATTTGTTTAGCTGCTGGGAGTCAGACACTTCACTGACATTGCTTAAGCCTGTTTTCCTGTCGATCGTTATTCCAAAAAACGGCGATTTGAAACGGCGATTTCGATCGTTAATTTTGAAAAATGACGATTTTTACAACGATCAACAGAAAAAGGGGTCACTTTCGACGTTAAAAAAAGTTTGATGATTTGGATCGTCAAAGTTAAACCGAGTTCAACTTTGATGATTTGGATCGTTAAATTTGGGTGCTCACGAGGCAACATAGCCCGCGGCAAGAATTTACATGTTTTGGGCCTAGAAATAAATCACACATTTTGTTTACATTTTCGAGGAGATGTAACTTGCCTCAGAACATAAAGTATACAATTATCTAACTAATATATAAATATTGCAGTTGAAAAGTTTGTTAAATCTGTTTTATTCTGATTTTAATTCGTCGTGATATTTACGAATTTCGTTGCGCACAGCGTAGTAAATAGCGGAAATATAGCGGTCCAGTGTGATTTGAATTTTATCGTTATTTTTTAAACTTTTTTATAACGATTCAAAACGCCGTTTCAAAATGGCGATTTTGGAATAACGATCGACAGGAAAACAGGCTTTTGTCTACACAGCTGTAGAATTAGTACACCAGCAAAATTTGCTGGGAAATAACTTGCAATGGACTAGTGTCAAACGGTCCTAGTAAACATCACCGGCAACAACTGGAGAACCACCCGAGACCTTGAGAGCCTAATAAAATACAAAATCTCACCACTGCAGAGTATTTACTTACATAAAATTTCTTGAGAATAACAAAAAATACATTTGAATACTTAAATTCCTTGAGATATTGTTGGAAAATCTAGATGATTCAATTCAGATTATACGCCTCTCAATTGTTGTCTCATAATTGTCAATCACAATACAAAATAGGAACGCATTTGAGCAGCATACAATCTGAATTGAATTTCTCAATGAATTTAGTTAGTTAATCATAAAAGTATATTCAGCCCTATTTGGGAATTTTAAAGATTTTTTCCCCCTTGAGTCTCATGCATTAAAAAAATTTATAAAGATAAAGGCTAGATTTCATCCCTATTCTTTTACACACAAAATAGCAAAGTGGGTAATTTTTCATTATAAAATAACAATGGCTACTTTATACTATATAAAAACATCAGAAATGAACAATTTTGGTTGAAACACACAAGAGTACTTTTCTATATCTTTTT
>JAOTQE010061659.1:0-18530 GCA_025631205.1 Nesometra sesokonis | reverse complement strand
TTTTATTTAAAAACTGTACAGTTCATACGATTAACTTTCATACTACCTTAACAATTTTCAGATATGATCAAAAAATGTTTTAAAAATGCAATTTAAAATGACCTTTCAATGTATACTGATAAACAATTTTCAAATGCAGTTTTCTCAAAACTTAATTTTAAATGTTTGAACTTTGATTATTCACAACTTCGCAAGGAAACATCATTTGAAACTGATTTTTTTTTTGCATGTTAAAGATGTTAATGTGTAGTTTTTATAATTCATAAAAAACTCAATTTTCCATTTTCCGACTTATCTCATTTGGCTTGGCTCTGCCACAAATGTGCTAGTCTAGTGCACACCTCATGCCATAAAAACAATGGAACATCTGTATGGCCCCTCAGCATGGAGCATTTAATCCAACATTTGAGACAATATCTACACGCTGTATCTCTGCTATATTTACATAAAGTTAAGTTGAGTATCATGGTAAAAGTAGGCCTTTTAGGGGTTGGGAGGCGTGTGGTGTGTGAAGCACCCATTGCACCCTCTTCCCCCAGTATGGGCATAAAAAACTTCAAAAATATTTGTAGTAAGAAAGAATAACGTAACTCCAAAACCCAAGATACACACCATCATAATTTTGATTTAATTCAATATTTCAACATTGATTATGTCATCATCGTGTTCTAATTAAGTTTTAACTCATTTGTATGCAAGCAACATTTATTGCATCGTGACAATAATCATCAGAGATGACAACTTCATTGTTGATGGTGATGATGATGATGATGATGACGATGACCATGACGGCGACAAAGACGACGACGGTGAAGGTGATGACGATGATGATAATATAGATTTTATATAGCACCATATCCGCATTATGCACTCATGGTGCTCCTCACAAATCAAGTAATGGTAAAAAAAGTAGAAAGTAGTTTAGATAGAAGTAAACAAACATTTTCAGCCGTCATAATGCTACAAGAGTTTCTGCAGATCTTATGTACTGTGGTAGGCCATTCCAGATTTTAGCAGTATAAATATATACGTTCATGATATTGTATTAGCACAATGTTTCCAACATGAGCGACATTTTAGGGTTCTGGATTTCACCTAGATTGCTTGAGGGATTTTCTAATGACTAAAGGTCGATTTCCATTCAATTTATTTGAGCGAACAAAAAGCGAATGATTGTACGCCTGCAAATTTATTTGCGTAAACCAATTTTTTTGTGTGTCGATATTTGCCTGCAAATTTTTAAAATTTACTTTATTTTAACAGATTAATACAAACATGTTAATAATGCTAAAGACAAAATATATTAAAACGCAAATTTATGTAATAAATTATACTTGTAAATAAAAAGAGAAATAAATATCATTGTTGTTTGTAATGTACACTAGCGTGCACTTCAATACTGACCACTAGTTTACTGATTTGGTTCAATAAGCATGAGAATGTCAAGTTTAGCACTTTGATTGGCTGTGCATTTTTTCGCTTCACAAAAAGATGACACAATTCAAAATACTAAATTCGCTGCAGCGAAAACTTAAGAGAAATAAGCGAAAGGCTTGGTTTGATTTTAATTGAAGGAGGAAACTTCGTAGCCTTACAATTTTTGGCTTTTGTTCACGAAAATAAATTTGCCTGATTGATAATGACCTCAACACAGTATCTCAAAGCTTTATAATGCAGGTTGATTTAGATGGCATCACATAGTTCATTTTGTAATTGGGGTCTGGATGTGGCAAAGTGGGTAAATCTGCTGATAAAGAAGACTATAACTGATCCATGCATGCATGCATGTAAGTACAAGATGAGCACATTCTGGATCTAAAAAAATCATAACATTCCAAATATTTAAATTCTATAATGCCATAAATGGACTGTCATCATGCTGAGATGTTAATATCAATCATATCTTGTCATGAGTAAAATTAAATCAGTGACTGAATATAAAGCAAGAAAAAAAAACGGTAATGATTTATATTTTAATAAAAGCTCCATTTACACTTTCACAGGTCGCATCATGCTTCATCCTAGATATTAATCCAGGATTTTCCTGCGAGGAACTTTACAATTTTTTCCCCAATTCCGTGTACATATGTTCTGAAATGGGTTTATACATGGACAAGCAGGCTGTCTATATGGACAAGTAGTAACAGGGAAAACACCAGATGCACATATGGAGTCGACATGGATATCAAAGAATAGCATGGTATGTTATCTACTGGGATATCTCTGGAATGTGATTGTTGATGGATGACTTCTGGTTGTAGGCACGCACTTGTCGGGCGACATGTTTTCAGCGTCAATTATAGAAAAAATTCCTGAAGTGCTACAGTATATGCTCCTGTTTGTATATTTCACCCAATAACTTCAGTTCTAAATATCCGATTTTGATGACTGACCTATCATTTTAAAGTTTGCAAAAAGTATAATATGAATTTTAAAAAAAACTCAATTTTCAATTTTCCTACAACTTGGTGGTTTTGCCGTGTCATGCCTCATATGCAGTTTCAAACCCAGAGGAAACCGGCATTAACTAGAACATCTTGAAGTCTACAAGGGGAGTCCTGGACGGATCTGTTTTCTTCCATGATAGAAAATTAAGCAAGTTTAATTTTTCCCCAGATATGCCGGTTTGTCAAAAATCATGCCGGACGCCTGCCCCAGTGTTGGGGCAGACCAAGCAGAGTTGGATAGAGAAGGCCCGGTGCCAAGTTCGTCACTAAATTGGTGCTCAAGGTTGTCTGAAGTCCTCCACGGGACTTTTATTTTCAAACTAGACATATCCTAGGTATCTGGGAGGTCATGTTCATAGATAATGCACTGCAAACAATCATTTTTTTTAGGTTCAAATAATATTATCCTAAATCAAAAGGCAGGGGGTTGGGGGACTGGGTCGGGTGGACCCCATTGGATCCATGCCTGGATGTGTGCAGGGAATGCTGGAGATAACATGGCTCATCCCGGAGTAACGATCCACTATGCAATTTGTGAAAGTGTAAAAGGGGCTTCATACTTTACCATTTTCAATCATAATTGTTGATTTATCTATATCGCTGGTTTCTATTTGATAGAAAAAATACAATGATTGATGATAGTAGGGCCTAAAAAATTGTCTTGCTCAAGCTTTACCAAACCAAAATGGAAGAAAAAGGGTTAATAATTTATTAAAGCTTTCATTAATGGTTAGATATTTATATCAAATTATCTAGAAATTGGTAAGATACACATAAAGTTATCCCAAAACTTTTAAGAATTATTATCCCAAAATTAGGCAATAAGAATCTTAATTACAGAAAGTACAGATAAGGGGATATATAAATAATTATAGAAATAACATGCTTAATAGTATTTTGTAAAAATATATAGGTTATATTGAATATATAAAAAAAATATTACACCTATTTCTTAACTGCTAAATGACTAAAAAGATAACACAAAAAATGTATTACGATTACGAAGGTGTGTGAAAGAGATTTTGTCAATGAGACACCGCCCTGAACCAATTGGGTCTATCAGCAGGACCAAAACCCCAAGGAATACTAATTGGTTAATAAACGTATAACCTTATAACACCAAATACGTAGTTGTAAGCTAGCGCACAACTACATATGTGGCAGAGCCAAGCCAAATGAGACATAAGTCGTATGCTAGTTTTCCACAACAAGCAGAAATTTAAAAATGGTCAAATTTTTCAAATTTTATTTCATTTCAAAAATATACAGTTCATACATTTAACTTTCATACAACCTTAACTATTTTCAGATATATGATCAAAAAATGTTTAAAAAATGCAATTTAAAATGAACTTGCTCAGTCAATGTATATTGATAAAAATTTTCAAATGCAGTCTTCTCCAAATTTACATTTTAAATGTTCAAATTTCAATTGTTCATAACTTTGCAAGGAAACTTCGTATGAAACTGATTTTTTTTGCATGTTAAAGATAATATTGTGTAGTTTTATAATCTACAAAAAAACTAAATTTTCAATTTTCCGACTTATGTCTCATTTGGCTTGGCTCTGCCACATATATGGTGTACGGCAAACGTTATATTGTTATTAACATCTCAACATGCAAATCTTTAAGCAATATATGAATTGGTACTCAGAAAAATCTCTTGAATTTTATAATTCAGTCCATGAGGCCAGAACATCTGGGACACGTCACATTAATAATGTAAAACCAATGAAGGATCACCATCTCAGACATTCAAAGTCTCGCACATTTGTGAGGTGTCACCACAAAATGAGTCGTGTTGTACAGAAAACCAAAATTGAGTTATTGTTGTATTTGGATAGAAGAGATTATAAGCTTTAAACTGGTTTTTAAATGAGGTTCATGGCTTCAGTACAAGCAGAGAAAAATCATTTTAAAATGTGGTTGTATGAAAATTGACTTTAAAGATTGACTTCCTGTTTTATGTGTGTGTGTTGATTTTGAAAAACGGCCTTTACAAAATGTAGTTCAATAACATGTTTATTGTAAATATACATAAACATAAAATTTGTAATCATAGAGTTTATTTACTAAACTTAACAAAACAGCCGGAATCTCATTTTTGTGAAATTATGATTTTCTGTCTATTTTTGTGAATATCTGAAAATGGCCTGGCGTACAACACGACTCATTTTGTCACGACACCTCACATTTGGCATGAGACTTGCATATTTGAGATCTCCCTCATACTTTTTGGATAAGTAGGATACAAACCTGGAGCCTAAATCCAAGGCCTAATATCCACACTACCCAATTTTAAACATGTGTTATCTTTCCCATCAACAATCGTGGTTGTATCTCCGTTGATTTTACATGCTCGATGGGCAAAATTCACACATGGCTAAACAAAAATTATCAAGCCATTGTGCCTGAAATATATAAAAACATTTGTGTACAGTATAAAGCATGCCGCGTATATATGTTTGTTGTACTAACCTGTCCTTTTATATTGCCTTGTCCACATACAATCAGCATCATTTTTTACGCATGCTTCACACTGAGATGCTTCACATATGCCGCAGTCATTTGTTGATGATATGTACCTTTCATTTGGAGTGTTCAACTGACATGTTGATACTCGTGGACACTTTGTATTCACCTTGACACATGTAGACTCTGTACAGTTCATGCACCATTGACAAATAGTCTAAAAGTAAAGATAAAAAGTTGTATATCACACAATAGAGTAATATAGGAGTCTAAAATTAGTATGATTTGTTTTATTTAATGACAGGGATGTCGCCAGCTTTTATGAGTGCCGGACGGCAAACAACGCCCCCTTTTTCGTGAACCGTGACCCATCATACGTAAACAATGACTCATGCTGTTCAAGCGTGTGATGAACAATAAAGAAGGGCAGTTATTTCATTACAATATAAAACGTGACCATAGAACCAAAGCTGTAATCTTTTAATTTAGTAATAAGGCTAGGATTTCTATTGTTTTTCGACGTATCAGTCACATATTTTATTGAAATTGACAATTGTTAAGGGTAGAAATAGTGGTGGTTGCTAGCCTAGAAATGCTTTGGAATAATAGTGGTGGTCGCTAGCCTAGAAATGCCGTATGGAAAAGCTGAGTGCCGGACGAGGCTGTCCAGCACCGTCCACCGTTGTGACATCCCTGTAATGACTAGTGTATTACAGACATATGGTAGGTGTAGTTTTCAAAAATTTAGTATACCAAGTAAGAAAGTATAATGCATACTCCAAGCAATGAGATACATACCATCATGTATCAATCTCATTGCTTGGAGTATACATTATACTTTCTTACTTGAAGTTGATTGGTGGACCTTTCGGATTTTAGTATACCAAAATGCGCAAAAAGTTAAGAAAAACAGTATCTTGTAAAGAGCCATTATCCAGGCCTATGAATGACTACCCACCATTTACACTATCAGGCACAGATCCAAGAGCCCCCTCCTCCACCCTCTTTTGACTTATTATGAATATTATATTTGAAGAATATTATTTTCCCCAACAAAATAGTTTTTTGAACATGTGCTTCCAAAAGTGCACCAGAGAAAGACAAATATCTTGGATCCACGCCAGTTGCTATTGTTTTGCTAAAATCTCACACCTGTGCTTGTCCAAGGTGGAATTAGACCCCTACCCCAATTCAGCTCCACTGGATCAGCCCGTCTATGCCCTACTGTAGAATTCTACATGATTTCTTGCCTAGCCTAGCATTGTAGGCATTAAATCTGTATAACCTTGAGCCAAAAGAACAGACTTTATTTACATAGATCATCAGAAATTTAAGATTGTTCCAAAAGAATGGGCAAATCTATGCTCCTTGTCCAGTGCAAAACCTTATGTTTACACCACTTAGTGATTTTATGCCACCTAATTTTAGATATTTTTTTCAGCACATTTACTTTTAGAGAATGAGTTTAATTTACCCTCTATGATTACAGAATAAAATCTAAAGATGGAGATTTCCATCTAAAGCGCTGAAGTGATGATTTTCGATGAAGATGACCTGCTTTGGCACTCAACATGTTAACCATTACCTCTTGCAAGGTAAATAACACTGTCTTTCTCTCTGCATCAGTAGATTGTCACCTTGTCTTGTAAACATTACACTAAACTAACCTGATCTTCATTGTGGTAGGCAGGGAAGACCGCCAGACACTCGTTACACGACTCTGAGTATTTGCAGTCACGCTTCATGATGTTATCACGACATGTTACACTTCCAGACAAAAGTTCATCATACGGTCCAGAACAACTAAAAAGACAAAGCAGCTACATTATTTATATACTGAGGTATGATTATGGTGTCACCCCCATTTTCCAAAGGGGAAATTATAGTGAATGTATTTGTATTGTACAACCTGTATTGTACAAAAAGGTACTAGAATAATACAAGGTTACAGGTTAGACAAATGATACAACTAATATTCATGTATTCAATCAATTTAATAATCATACAGCCATAATCTTTTGTCCATAAAGCATACTACCGAGGCTCAACCTGATTGCCACTATAGTATAAATCTTACAGTTTAATCAGCATGCCTTAGTTAAGTTCGCCGGTGTCCTCTCTTTGTGTGAGACACTCCATAATCATGGCAAAATTACAACCTCTATAAAGCCTAAGTCAAACGTACGCCTGCCTCGTTTTGCCAGTTTAAAAAATTCCGCAACTACTAAACACCACCAGCTAAATATACAAAACAAGGTAAATATCGCTCCGCCAGAACGCGCAACACAAACCATAACTCCGCATGCATACAACACAGGTGGTAAATGGATTATTCAACTAAACCACTGACATATGGTCACTTTGAACTATTATTAAATGCAATTGTGGCAGAGCCAAAGGAGGCATTAGTTTAAACTTGAAAATCTAGCTATTTATAAATTATGAAACTATGCATTATTATCTTTAACATGGATAAAAATTTAGTTTCATACGATATTTCCTTGCGAACTTATTTACAATCAACGTTCGAACATTGCTTATCAGTACAGATTAAGCAGGGTCATTTTAAATTTCATTTTTTAACATTTTTTTAATCATATATCTGAAATTTGTTAATGTAGTATGAAAGTTGAATGTTGAAACTATGATTTTGATGTAAAATAATTTTATTTTTAAATGACCATCTTTTAATTTTTGGCTATTTTGAAAAAGTAGCTTTCTGATGCCTCCTTTGGCAATTGGCTCTGCCACGATATTTGTTTGATACCATAAAACCTTGATTAAAAATCTATGGGCCTCTTTTCTTAAGACCCTTGGTTAGGATTCACTTCATGATGAAATTTTAATTAAGATTACTTTTGCAAATGTATAAGCTTCTATTATAACAAACAAAATAGGACCACTGAAGCTATATTTTGTTTTTTAACCATCTGAAAAGAACTCAAAATCACATTTTAATTCATTGTAGTCTTCAGTTTCATTTAAAATGCAATATTTAACACACTGCCAATGATAATCCTGATAACCTTAAACAGGGTTCTTTTTGACAATCAGTTTGTAAGTGTTAAGAGAAATATTTCTTTTCAAGGCCACAATTGCAGGGGTTAGAAGGAACAAGAGGACAAGGGCACAAATTCCATTTTTTTTGCAAGATGTGCAGTGTTTTGCAAATTTCTCACAAGCCTGGAGTGTATTATTTAATCCCCAATTTTAAGCCCTTCTTCACCAGAACAACAGGCAAGGCAAGCATCGAACCCCAAACAATTTTATTGTGGCAAAATACTTTACTGCTCGACCACTCACCTGATGTTGTCGGCTAAGCAGCATTTTGATGTAGTGTTGGTCACACAGGCAGAACACCCAGGCATTTGTACACATTCATCCACATCATCATCATAAACGGAACAAAGATCATCAGGTAAATGCAAACTATAGAGGCCACCATTTGTTACACCATTATAACCACCGTATACATATGCTGTGTTGACATTTGTTGCTATGGCAGCCATTGATGATGCAGGAAGTGGTGAAAGTCCAATGGTAAAATCTGGTAAAACATATAAAAGAAGAATGTTAACACAAGTTTTTAAAAACTATTCTCTACTTTAATTTAAAAAAAATATTAGAGGCTTTAGGGAAACTAGCAAATTATAAAATATAGTAAAAAAAAATTATTTTAAGTTTATAATATATATTTTATTTTATTTCAAATAACGAAGCAAGCTTTTATTCAAGAGGTGTTTTTTTTATAGAGTAAAAAAGAATCGAGTGGCGCTGTAGCTTGGTGGTTAACATGCTTGCCGTCCAATCCTGAGATCATGGGTTCGAACCTGGCTGCACACTATGTTCTATTCATAGATTTATTATTTATGGCTAGATGGTGAACTTCCACATAAAACATATCCCCAAAGTGCAGTTCCATGTAAGCACCTACTATTCCGGAATCCAACCAATCAAATCTTGTTATGTTCTAATGTTGTTACTATGTAGAAATTGCGCATATGCAATCTTTCATAGAAGTTTCAAATTTATCAATAAATGAAAGTAAAATAAATCCAAATACAAAGACAACATAAAATATATGTGAAATATGTAAATAATTTGTATGACAAAAGAACGTTAAAAATACAATAATTATAAAACAGTTTTATGATTATTTAACTTGCATGTTTTTGAGGTAGCCTGACGAAATCAAAATAGTAGGCGCCTACATGGGACTGGCATGTTACAGTGTTAAGATCACCATCTAGCTGTAAATAATATATCTATGTTCTATCCTACAACCTAACAGCTCCATTCCCCAATTAATAAGACAATAATGAGACAAGATTTAGCCTTTAAAAAAATAACACCCTCCAACTAGGGTTAACATGGTAGGTAATGGCAGTGAAAAGGTAGATCTAGGTAGTTAACAGGGTTAACCCAATAAAAACTACCATTCACACATAACATTAACATTATTATCCTATTATGACCGAAACCCATAAATTTCTCAATCAACATGAGGTCAGCTCACCTCTCAAGGGAGACTACCAATGATATGCTGTCAGCAATGCCCTTAAAGTACATTGAAAAATACAGTCATCAATAGACCTTCAGATTAAATAAAACTGACATCACAACAATCACTTATGACCTTAATGTACCATTAACACTACTGTAGATCTTCCTAGTAATTTAACATGGTAGACCCACCTTGTTGGATGGTGTTATTTTTTTATCAAAGGGTAGACAGCATGATGTAGTTCTTATCCTGTGGTGAGATAGTTTGTGAGGTGCATTGACAAAATGAGTTGTGTTGTATGCCAGGTGATTTTGAGATATCAACAAAAATAGGCATAAAGTCACAATTTTATAACATTTAGATTTCTGTTGTTTTGTTAAGTTTAATACTTAAATTTTATAATTACAAGCATGTTGTTTATGTTTATTTAAAATAATCATGTTTTTTAACTACATTTTGTTAAGCTTCATCAAAATCAATGAAAAACATGCAGAAAGCCAGTTATCTTTAAAGTCGATTTTCTCCAAAGTGTGTTTTCAGACATTTTGTTTTAAAATGATTTTTCTCTGGTTATGCTGAAGCTATGAACATCATTTAAAAACAATTTAAAGCTTATAATCTCTTGTATCCAAACAATGACTCAATTTGGTTTTCTGTACATGAAGGCTCATTTTGTGATGAACCCTACTGTAACATTAGTTGTTGGATGTGGCATGAGATAAAAAAAAACTTACTGTTCAGTGTGAGATCAAACCAGACGTTGCATGTATAAGAATAGCCTCTGAGAGTATTGGAGATGTTATGCTGTTCATTGGCTCCACCAATCACAAGCATATAATCACCCATGGAAACAGCAGAGTGGAATACATGTGAAAAAGGCTGTAGAAATTAAAAATAGTAAAACAATAAGTAACTTTTAATAAGTAAAAATATTTAGCGTCCTGCTGCTCTAAATTCAAATGAAATATAAAATATAAAATAATTTTAGTTACGTAAAAGGCAGTTAGATTTTATTATAACCACATTGTAGGCTGCTAGTCATGGCAAAATGGGCCAAGTTGTTGCACATAAAGTTATTTATAAATAAGGAAAATTCTTTGTAGATGCTGTTTTTTTACACTGGATCATGATGCAGATACTAACGATGCATAAAAATATGAAGAGTCTGGACCAGGTTACAACAAAGCCAACACAAATTAATATTTATTGGTAAAATCGTAAAAACATACAATTTTCAAAAGCAATCAGTTTAAAATATAGATGGCACATATATTAAAGGAGATGTTTTTATTTTAGTGTTGCAAATATCTCAAAGTTGAAAGGGAAACTGAAAAGGGCACATATAGGAAAATATTTTTAAAGAATGATTTATTTTTGGCCTGGTAGTACCGGGACCACGCCATTCAATGACATTTTTTTGGGCGGGTAGAACCGTGCGCACGCAGCGAAAGGGTTAATAAATTCTCTGTTTGAATATGCTCTTCATTTTAATAAAAATCCTTTAAAATTTAGAATATGCAACAGATCTTTGTAAGTACACAGGCATGAATCCAAGAGTGTAAAGTAAATGCACAGTACTCCAAGTGGCTGAGTATAAGTACTTACAGAGTTGCTAGGCTTAACAGGTAAGATGCTCCAATAAGATTCACTTGGTCGCAAAGAATAGAGTTTATTTGAAGCATACACCAGATCTAGGCTGAAACGATATCCTCCAAACACATAGAGGGCACCAGTGTCCTCATGATATACAGTTGAGTGTCCATACAATCCTATTAGAAGACAAATCTAGCATTATGGTAATACAACATATAATATTGGATGTCTCTGAGAGGAAAACAAACATTTATCTTTCATTATTTATCAATTATGCAGTTTTGACTGGTTCTATATTATATAGTATTGTACCATGCACAATTAATATCCAACCTCTAAAGCCACTTTTGCTGGATCCAGGATCCAGCAAAAAGGGGGGGGGAGGGGGCGCAAGTGGGCGTGTTCTACGCTTTTGATTTGACAAGTACATAAAAAGGGGGGTTTTTTTTGCCCATATGCCATGTTTTGTGCCCATATGTATGTCTATTGTTTATTTTTGGCCTCAATTTTAGACTTATGTATTATAAGGCTTATGTCAATGACTTTGTAAAATGGTGCTCTACAAATTTTCTACAATTGAATGTTTTAAAAACTAAGGAAGTTATCGTGGACTTTAGGAAGGTACAGAATCATGAAGGTCTTATTTTAAACGGTAACTCGGTGGAAATAGTTAAAGAACATAAATACTTATGAAATATTGCTGATTATAAACTTAATTGGAATAGTAACGTTGAAGCTGTAGTTGTTACATGTAATAGGAGACTATACTTTTTAAGAAAAATGAAAAAGTTTAATGTTACAAAAATCATGAAACTTTTTTATGACTCGGTTATTAAGTCTGTTTTACTTTTTTGTTGTTGTCTGTCATAATGGAATCATAAAAGAGAACAAAAATAGACTTAATAGTGTAAATAGGCAGGCAAGTAAGATAATAGGACTCCAACTGGAGGATTTATGCAGCGATTCGCCGCATTTTTAATGATAAATTTGTTAGACAGCCTTTGTGTGCAATACTGAGATAATGGCCTTGGCTATTGTATCCATCAGTATTTTATTTATTTTGTAATTTTAATTTGTGAAAATCTGAGGTTTTAAATCTTGTAAATTTTTATTCAGTATCTATAATTGAAGGACGACATAATCAATGAAGGCAATTTGTTTGTAATCTTAATAATTCTTTACTCTTTTAATGTTTATATAACTGTTTACATAATTGCTTGTATCTGTATGTTTTTTATATTTTGCATAATAATGGTAATGAGGAAATGAATCTTGCATTAGTTTTAATGTGACAATAAAGTATAACTATGTCTATGTCTAATATAAGAGGGCGCAACTACATTTTTGGGGGAGAGTGTGCCGGTCACGCCCCTCCCCCAAATCATCCACTGGTACCTTACTCACTATACATCAAGAATAGTAGCGTCTATTGGTCTGCTGAGACTTGTTCAATACTCCAATTCCCATATTCAATGTCATACACCTGTAACTTACTCCATCAAGATCAATAGTCTTACCTGTTGGAGGTGTGCCATGACTGGTCCTATATTCCCATTGACCAGTTGGAATGTCATATACCAACAACTTGTCATGAAAACCATTCTCAGGAGAGTATCCTCCAATAAGAAACAGCTCATCATCAATAATAGTTAAGGTATGTCCCGCCAGTGGCAGTACAGCCTATAAACAAGACATAAAAATAGACTAATGTTTATGCATCAGGGATACTATTATTATTATCTCGTATTTGTCAAAAAAACATCGGAAATGGCAGTCAGCAAGTGACGTTGCTAGCACAAGAATTCAATCTAATGTAAGTGGTATGCAGGAAAGCAGCTGTACCAAGTCACCATCTCCTGCCATCTTATATGAGGAGGCTCCAGCCAGGCTTTGATCGCAAACACCCTTGCGTTCACATATGTGGGGTGTCATGACATAATGAGTTGTGTTGTACGCCAGGTCATTTTGAGATATTCACAAAAATAGGTAGAAAATCATAATCTCACAAAAATGATATTCCTGTTGTTTTGTTAAGTTTAGTAATTAATTAAACAAACATGTTTATGTTCATTTACATTAAACATGTTTTTGAATTACATTTTGTAAAGGTTGTTTTAAAATCAATGGAAAAACATACAAGTCAACAGTTGTTTATCTTCAATTTTTTCCAAAGTGTGTTTTCACACACCAAAGTTTTAAAATGACTTTTCTCCGGTTATACTGAAGCTATGGACCTCATTTAAAAACCAATTTAAAGCTTATAATCTCTCCTATCCAAATGTGACAATAACTTAATTTTGAGTTTCTGTACAACATGACTCATTTTGTGGCGACACCTCGCATATGTAACATCTAGAAGCGTGTGGCCAACACAGTATCTACTGGCCTGAATACGTCAAATAAAATTTTGAAATAACACTGATTGATTTGATTATTTTTATGCATGAGTATCGTCAGAAACTGTAGTAAACAATTTACCTTTCATTTCTACCGATTCACCTTGAATCAGTCTTACGTTTTTTTCAGGATTATAAAAAATCTTATGAAAACATAGTGGACTATAATAAAATATCCCCTTGGCTACTTGAAAACTGTAGTCAAAAACTTCAGTTCGCTAGTTGGTTAAAAAAGTGAAGGTAGGACTGATTACCTTTTATTCTCTAGGTCCTACATATCAATCCTGGCATGATCCAAGATTTTTTTACTCATAAATATTTTTAAATTACAAAACAAAGATATGACTGTTGCTTTAATGGACTGGTTCAGATACCTAAAATGTATTGGCAGAGGTGTACTCTCTATAGAACACTTTCTAGTTTAATACCTGTAGTTCTGTCCAAACATTTTGGTTTACATCATATGTCCAGAAATCATTAATTACGCCAGATTTTCCAATTCCACCTGATATGTAAATTAGATTATCAGAATAGGCTGCAGCATGAAAGTGTCTTGCACTTGGCTTAGTAGGCTCATTGTTATCGAGCTCACTCCAGCTTGAATTTGTTAGGTTGTACCTAAAAGAAAAATAATAAAACTTGTTACCTAAAAAGCTGAGGATAAGTCCTTTATTTTGAAAACTCAATGAATTAGAAAAATAAAACGCAAGAAATTGGCAATGTAGCAATAGAAAGGAAACTAAAATCACCAAAATACATGTTCGCTTAATTGTGAGGTCACATCATTGGTCCATTTATTTAGCTCTTATTACTTTATCTCCGTATCAATTTACAATGTGCTTTTCTCTTTCATCTTTTCGTAAAAAATGAAAGATTATTATGTTTCCTAGTACTCAAATATGTCATAATGGTAGTCTAATGGTTTACTGTTGTACTCTAATATCCATTTGTGTTTATAGTATTAGACACATCTTTGTATTTATATATTTAATTATTCTATTATTCCTTATTAATTTACTTATTTAATTTTATGTATATTTTATTTAAATTTACTTAATCATTTGTTTATTTATTATATGTATATATTCTTTACAAAGTTCTAGTGAGACAAGAAAATTTGTTTCTTCTAGTTTAAACTTTGCCATTGGTTTCTGATACCTAATTACTACATTCTAATTACTAATTAAGATCGTTTATAAGGTAATAGTATTTACTGTTCACAGTTTCATGTATCTGCCAGTGGAAAATAAATTGTGCAGTTGCATTACTATTTTAAAGATCAAATTGTGATAAAACACGGCTGAATTGAGAAATGTTTTAGATGGGTAAGCTTAAGTACGCTAATAGGATAGCCCATAAAACTGGCATGTTTCTGCTATTATGACACTCCACCCCACCCAGCCTTTACGTTTGACCATCAAACTTGTACATTTATTTTTAATTAAACCAAATGATAATTACATAGAACTTACTTCCAGAGTGAATTAACAGATGAATCTTGGGTAAATGAGTAGCCACCAAATAAGATCAGTGAATCTATTGTTTCGCTATATACCATACTATGACCCATCACACCAGGTGGAAAAGGGTCAACAAAAGAGGGCGTGTGTAAGGTACGATCAAACAGTGGCATCCATACAACATGATTTGCAGTCAGATTCTGCACACAGTCTTCTCCACCAAATCCATTTTCACAGACACACAACCCTAAATCCTACACATGAAAATGTTAGATACATTTAAAATTTACAAAAATGCACACAGGTTTTCAGCTTGTAAAATAATTAATTGTAAATTTATGTGGTAAGATGGAGGGGACTAAGGCTTTAATTTAAGGCCTTAAACCCATCCAACTTCCAAGCTGCCACCCATCCTAGGCCGCTGAAAATGGCCAAAATGTTTATTAAATAATTAAACCCACTCTTAAACGCTTGCCACCTATGCTTAGATATTACTAGCTACATCCTTGATAATATAAAACCATTTAAATTTATTAATTTCATTTAAAATACATTATCAAGTTTCAAATTTTCAAATTAAAGGCATAAATTTGATTTTTATTATACTTATGAATATTGCCTACTTTCATTTTATTCATATTATAAAAAAATTAATACAAATAATGTTAATTGTTGATTAGCTATCGCATGCTATCTGCACTATACATACTTTTTGGAACACTCTCAAAATCAAAAAACACATCTTGGCAATTGGCATGTTTCAATAATCTGAAAACAGTAGACTGTATGATAGTGGATATTTAACTTAGTATTGTTAGCAGTTAACATTAAGCTACATATTATGAGATTTTCACGGGTCCGGGAAATGTTTCCGCTTACAGGAGGTGTCCGCTTACAAGAATCCTGGCCGATAGAGGGGCAAAATGTTGTAAAATTATGTATACGTCTTATGTCTCACATTTTACGGCCTTATCAACACAAATGACCTCTTTAATGACCAAATTTTATATTATAGTAAATATTGTTTATCATTTTCAAGACTGGTTCAGTAATACGATTCTCAGCCATCCCAGTAAGGACGAACTTGTACAAAAAGTTGTATTTATTGTACAGAAAAATAACTAAATTTTCCGTGATGTCTCCTTAGGAGGTAAATTAACAGACCAAAAATTCTAAAAAATTCAACACAAAATTGTCTGCGTCCGATTACGGGAGGTGTCCACTTAAAAGGTACCAAATGCACTGCTTAGACAGGAAGAAAAAAACGGGTCTTTGAATTAGTGTCTGCTGTGGGAGGTTTTAGAAAAGGTATCCGCACAGGGAGGTTAACTGTAGTAGAAAAGGTAAGTGTTGAGTTGTGCTGCACCATGACTACAAAGGGCTTGTAGAAGGAAAGGTTGAGCTGGAATTTACGTGAAATATCAATCTACTGTACTAAAATATTTGTTGTTAAATTTAATGAAGATTTGAGTTTATGTCCCCATTTAAAATTCTTGCTAAATACCCTGAATATCATATTGGCAAAAAATTAGAAGAATATAGAATGAAAAACATACCTTGACACATATTCTTTGACCAAAATTGTTGCTACAGTTCAAAGGGCAAAGTTCAAGGTCACAGTTCACACCAGCAAACCCACTTTGACAAACACAACTACCATTCACACATTGTCTATTACCATGACAACTAGATGGGCAATCATTAACAGTGAAACTGGCTTTGAAACCACTAGAAGGTGACCCACTGCTTGTGTCGGCTTCAAATATGATAGTCATGACACCTGGAAAAATTAGAAATGTACATGTTAGGCCATGTTAAAAAAATTATCGTTGATCGTCCCCTCACGACATTAAAATAAATCGCCTGACCAATTTTTTTATTGTCAAAACTCTAAAAAACTAGTCAAATTACCCGTCCTGTAACCTTGACCTTTGACCCTGTGACACATCATCGGCAAATCTGGTCTGAACCTACATGCTTCCACCAAGTCTGGCCACGATGGGACTAAGGAGTAGCAAGAAACAGTGATTTGGCCTTTGACCCCAGTGACCTTTCCAAAAATGAACCCCTCAAGGACAATTCCGCGGTGAACATGCATCCACCCACCTAGTTTGACGGAGATCTGACCAAGGATGTACTGTAGGGGGAGTAGAGGAACAAACAGACAAACGTTGCTCAAATTATAGTATATGTTCATTCATCATAACATGAAATCAATAAAAGCTGTGATTTCCTGCCCCTCTAAGGGCAGGTGAAGCTGTAGTCACTTCAATGTGGTGATTTCATGTGTGTTGAGTGATGCAAGAACATACCTTTTCTGAGATGCAGCTAGAAAAATCTCAGAGTGGGCAGCTACAATGTAAAGGTGAATGGTAAAACAATGAAAAACAGTATTCTTACCTTTTTCAGTGGCCTGTGGTGGGTGGCAGGTTGAAATTAGGCTGGGTGGAAGGCCTTGAAATAAGCTTTATATATTTCACTTATACATAAAGATCAGAATCTAATTTCTGTAGATTTATCCATAGAAATTTGAATCATGGAGACACCCCAACTTCCCTGCCATACAACTCACACAACAACACATAATGTAATATAATGTAACGTAATGTAGTAATGTAGTTCGATTTATGTAGCGCCTTATACAATAGAGTCTCAAGGCACTGTGGACCAGATGTTACACATTCATTTGACTTTCTACATCCCTAAGGGTCACGTCATGTCCTGCTGCCCGATACAGGCACTCATTCATCTGTCCACTGCAGGGGATGTATGGACCATCATGCTGGATATTCTACAAGAATTATAGACTTACCTGATGTTGCTTGGATAACTATTTGTTTTTCAAGTGTGTTCACTTCACAAAAACTTGCAAGATGGACAGAAGAAAATAAAGAACTATTTGACATAAAGCTTGGAACACCGTCATAAACATACACATAATCACGCTGTAGAAAAAGAAACAATAAGAAAGAATTATATATAATATTAAATAGTTTTAATAATAATACCACTGCAATAATAGATAGGATTAGTGTACCAAGTATTTCGTACGACGTATGTCAATGCGAAAAAAAAACCAAAAGCAGATTATTACTTACCCCGCACAACAACGATATCTCCTCAATAGAAAGTGATATAGTAGGGACGGATGTAAAAGGCGAAGGATTAATAAGGTCATCAAAGACTGTTAAGATCCAGGTACAGTATGTTAGTTCAGGAATCACTGCTCCATCGCCCTCATGTGATCCCAATCTAGATGATGTTAAGTTTGTTATCACCAACTTCTCCTGGCATTCAAGGTAACATCTGCCTCCATTTCTAGTAAAAAGAACAAATTTATGGTTGATAGAAATTATGTATGTTTTTTTTAGCAGTTTGTAAAAATTATTAGATGGTAAACTGTGTATAAATGTAACCATAAAAAAAACAATGAATAATAATATAGAATGAAACAAAATCTAAAACAATGCAGAGGCAGGGACCTAACATAAATTGAGATAATTTGTGTTTTCAGAATGCCATTAGCAAAATATCGTAAAATCTTTGAACTAGCACAGCTCTCAAATCAACATTGCTCTCAAGATAAGATAAGATAAGATAATATTTATTGGTCCAAAACGCATTAGGATACAGATTGGAAATTTGATTTCCATTGG
>JAOTQE010061648.1:0-18530 GCA_025631205.1 Nesometra sesokonis | reverse complement strand
GGTTACATCCCCGGCTCAGTATTACCGAATCCCCGGCTATGGCCCGGGTCCGGGGGTCGGGGGGGGGGGCCGAGGTTACAATTGACAAGTGAATTAATTAAAAAGCGTTCACATAAAAAACAAGATCATGATATATATAAGCTAATTAACTGCCTTGGCTATAATTTTGATTGACTTAATTGATGGAAACTGATGTTAAATAACAATGAACATCAGTGACTTGGCGAAAACGAAACAACCTACTCAATATATATAATTAATAAGAATAATAATGAATTCATTTATCAAGATAAACTTTCCAAGATCCTGATAATTATCATGCTCTAGAAGAACACGTTAGCAAGGATTAACATGGTAAAGAAGATCATGTTCTTGGCGGGTTCACATAGAACATCATGATAATGAATATCATGATAAATTCTTAGTGTGGACCCAGCTATTGTCATAAAATCTAATTAATCAACTCAAAAGTGAACAAATTGACATACATTATCAGTTGACATCACGTCCCCTCACAAATAAAACTCTGTTAAATCCACCTCGTTTAAATAATAAGGCCTAAAAAAATCTGTTGTTTAACCACAACATTATTGAAAATGTGGGCTTCTCGCTCAATCAGGAGGGAATGCTTTTTTTTATCTATATAGTTTCTGCCAATTATTTTTTTATTCCTATAGTTTATTTTGGAATAAATATGTCTTTTGTACAATTTTCTGGATAACTTTAAGAAGTACTTTTGGGATAATGCTGTATTTAGCCACAAAACTGAGAAATCATGACAATATGCCAACACTTATTTTTAAGATGTTTGGTCTTGAGCAGCATGATATCATGTTTTTAGGCCTAATTGTAGTACTAGCGAAAATGCATATTTAAACCAACATATTTATGTAAGCATAATGTTCGCAGAACATATGTTGATAATTCACATTTTGTAAAGGTGTTAAAAATTGCATATAAAGCCTCATATTTGTATTATACAGGGAGTAAAAATATTTGGAATTTGAAGGATGGTTATCATCATACAAATTTTATTTTTATTTTTATTTTTTTTCCCAAAATACATCATAAAATATTTACCAACAACAAGATTTGCTTAAAAAAATTTAAATTTATTATTTGTCAATTTTTCTCTATGTTATTAATACAATAATATATATTTACAATTTACCAACAACAAGATTTGCTAAAAGAAATTAAAATTATTATTTGTCATTTTTTCTTTATGTTATGAATACACTTATATTTACAATTGTTTGGAGAAACAATTAATATGTTTTTAACTCAGTTTTCTCTTTTTCCTCTTTTACTAAATTATTTAAAAAAATGTATTGTAGTTTGTTCTTGAAATTTTAGAGGAAATGAGTTGTATGGCCGAGCTATTAATTCAGGGGAACCGTGAACCATAGCAATAACAACAGCATGGGTTCGAGACCCGCTCGCACCATGGTTCTGGTGGTGGAATTAATTAGAGAAAAGAAATGTTTTCACTGTGTTTTTTTTTTATTAAAAATTTTCATTACAATGTGTAATTGTATGATAACTATTTTAATTTTATTTTAACGGTTGTCTTAATATATACATAAAATAATTGCAGAACAAAAAAGATGGCAAAATTATAATAATAATTAATACTAATAATTATACAAATTTATATGTTACTCTCGTTGTCACATCATGAATGGTGTCCATTTCTTTTTTGTCTATCCACAGTGCCTGTCTTCAGAGAGCCCAAATTCATTTTGTCTTGTCTATTTGTCACTGTCCCCCCTCCTTGTTTATTTCTTCTCTTGTTACATGTAGATCCATATTTGATCTTCAGTTTCTGCCTAATTGCATAAATTCCTTTAATAAATTGTACTATTATCTCAATGTTTATGGTTATTTTAGACATCATACCAGTCATTCTAAAAATAATTGTTCATGTTTCATATTGCCTTGTCAATTTTACCAAAAATGTGTGTATTCCTTACATTGTTCACTTGATATTAATATGTTGCAAACAAGATATTTCTATTGACCTTTTTTCAATATTAATTATTGTTTTTGTAATAAGTGCAATTGTAGAAAGTTTTATAATTATGTATATCTGTAAATATATCTATTCTGTAAGTGGTAGGTTTCTGTGATGGGATGTAAATAAAATAAATAATATATAAATGAGAATGAATTTTATCAATTCAATCAATGTTATGTTAGATTTAATATAATTTTTTTCTCTCTTTCTAGATAGTTGGTGTCGATCCAGTCGGTTCCATTCTAGCCTTACCAGACAGCCTAAACCAAACAGATGTCACATCATACCAAGTTGAAGGCATTGGTTACGACTTTGTTCCAACTGTTCTTGACAGAGATGTGGTTGATGAATGGTACAAAAGTGATGACAAAGAATCGTTCAAAATGGCTAGGCGGATGATCAGAGAGGAAGGACTACTGTGTGGTAAGTTCCTGTTTGTAGACCAAGTAACATGTTATTATTGGGGTGATCGTACAACAGACGGATCTGCAACAGAATCCACCACTGGCGAGACATTTGAGGGATCAGATGGAAGCACTGTGAGCATTCTAGCAGTGGATACATGCACTCAAAAGTCTTCTTATTGTATTGTAGTATATCAGAAATATTGATGTGAACGTATAAACCCACATCCCGTAGATGGTATGGATACGACATCTGTAGCCCATGCATGTGCGCTCCGGCATCTTGTGCAAAAGTTTGGGAGTTGCACTCGGTCTTGTTGCAAACATATCGATATGAGGCCAGTCAAAGTGGTTGAATATTTTGTTGGCTGCAGTTGGATGTTGGGTCATCTCCAGACTTACCTGAAAATTACGTCAAAATCTGTCAATCACATTTTAAGTTATGCTGCGAACAAACACCCACCAACACGATTGAAAACATAACTTTGCCAACTTTGGTAATAATGACGTAATAATATAAACAATGACAATGCTTGTCATATGGTCTTTCAATATGCTGTACAGCAATGTGCCGTAATAGCATTATGTAATATTGTACTGTTGTTTTTCTGTTAATAGATCTGGTAAATTAAGCAGTCTGTCTCATTGAATGTAATTAGGCAATCTATCCAATATGTTTTTTCCCATCCATATGTTTTTATTTGGAGTTATATCATAATAATTGTGTATTAAATGCCACTGTGCATTTAGTTATATTAGTCCATTCTCATTCAGAACCAGTAAAGAAGATTTCGAGTCAATTTATGCGGTGGGGGTGCTTAAGCCTGTTAAGCCCCCCCCCCCCCCAGAAATCTGCCACTGGTTTAGTTGGCTGATCTAAATACCCTTCTACATAAAATCACTTGCCTTTCATCTTTATTTTTAGGTGGAAGCTCTGGATCGGCAATGGCAATAGCAGTGAAAGCTGCCAGATCACTCAAAGAAGGAGAACGATGTGTTGTAATCTTGCCTGATTCTGTTAGGAATTACATGTAAGTATTCAGCAGGGATGTGTTATATGCAGAGTGGAGGTGGGCAGGATCCCTCCCCCTTCTACATCCTTTTGCAGTCTCTTTTCTGGTAGCACCTTCTACTTCAAGTCCACCATTTTCAGCTATTTGAGCAATGTATGGACCATTTGTTACAGTTATGGATCAAATGGCTGTATACGGTATCACAGAGCTGCATCCATCTGGGATGAATAACCTTGCTTCATTCTTAACATTGCTTCAGCTGTGGACACACACTTGCAAAAATATTGATAATCATTTTTGATGTCTTCTAAATGAATATAAAAGTTTATATTTGCCTCGTTCATGTTTTACAATTGACTTTACTGATGGCCAGCCAGTTTTTCTAATATGTCAGATTATCCTTTTCCAGTATGGACAGCGAATTCTTGTACTGTTGTGATACCATTAAAATTTGAACTTTAGCTGTAGCAAATCACAATTAATGTGCATTTATATTTTACAGGACTAAATTTTTGTCCGAGGATTGGATGATTGAGAATGGTTTTATGGATAAAGATTACGGACCAAATTCACCACAAAGTCAATGGTATGTTCTCTGGGCTACATTTCCATTAGTAGCAGATCCTGGAATTCAGCAGAATAAAAGCCCATTTTTGGCCACCGGAATATGATGAAACACCTAAAGTGTGGTCTGCAGTTTGAATTTGACAAGCAAAAAGCCCCATTTTAAATCTTTTTAGGGAAAATTTACATCTTTTGAAATAAACCTTGTAAATGTTTGTTTTATGCACATTGATCCTTGTATATTTTTACTGGAGGCGGCCTTGTTAGAGATGTCTACCCATTAATGATGGCCCTTAAGCCGGGCACTCATTGCGTTGTGCGACGGTCATACGACGGTCGCATGACTAAACCGTCTCTCCAGAGTGTGTGGATTAAAGACGCGATGACAGTCTTCTACTCGTTGTTCAACGGTTTTTTTTTAGTGATTTTCCTGTTGAATCACTACAAAAACAGTCGGTCAACGACTAGAAAACTGTCATCGCGTCTTTAATCCACACACACAGGAGCGGCGGTTTAGTCGTACGACCGTCGCACGGCACCGTGTGGGCCTGGCTTTACACATTTATGATTTAGCCATGGCTTCCATTGCAACCTCTGGACCCTCTAATATCCATAGAGTATTCTTGTGTTACGCCAGGATACTATATGATAATGCCTCATTGATATATTATAAATGGGTATATAATAGAAAGAGATTACACAGGTGTGATTGCTTTTTATATTTATTTATATTTAGGCCACCTGTTAAGTTGTAGCAGTAAATTTTGTACGTTCCATTGTGTGCATATAAAATCGCGTGTGTATAACTCAGTTCCGCTTGCTCAAGTTAATTTTACCAAGGAGCAAAGCTCAATTCGAATTGCTCTACTGGAGTAATCTTCCCAAGTCATATAATCCAATGGCCTTCATTAATCTGTTAGGAAACCCATAAATAATTCAAGTGTGAACAGCAGAAAGTTTTAACCTTTGGAGTGCTACCCGTGGTATTAGTAAAATCTTTTCTCTAAATCCAGTGTGATTAGATCCTTAGACAGCGTTACGCCAGTAAAATACAGTGTTTACTCAGGAAGACGGAAATGCCGAAGTCAACGGCATGTAGGCAAACCCTGCCCATTTTTATGCTGTGCATTCTTGTACTCTCGTCCTGTTCTTTGAACAGTGCCAAAATTGAGTATTTCTCGTCTACTGTAAACGTCAGCAAAATATTATTCTTAAACAACACATAAAATAGTGATCTAAAAAGGTGGAATTTTCTAAACATTGTACGTTTTTTAAAACAATGAAGCTTTCAGTATGGAAAAATAATGTTTTAGTAGAGAGTAAAATACAGGGCTAGTCCTCCTTGATGCATAATCCAGTTTTTTTTTAACGCTTCTTTGAGCACAGTCCTCCTCCTTTTGGTTTCCATTCTGCTGCATAAACTGCTTACTATCACATGGTATATGTACCATCATCAGCTTGATACCCTTTTGTAGATAGCCCCTGTTTGACAGTCTTCCCTTCTGTGTTTCTCTTTAACATTTTTGTTGTACAGGAGAAAAATTCTATCAGAAAAGTGGATGTTAGAAAATGGGTTTAGACCCTACAGCCAGTGGTAAGTTAAATCACAGGCAAACCCACCACAGCTATTTACAAGGTTTTGGGCAACACACAATGCTCTGAACATGCGTTTAAGAATATGGACACAAGCCTATATCAGGAAAGTGGATATTAGTGACTGGGCTTAGACCCCACAGCCAATGTTAAGTTCAGTCGTGGACAACGAAAGTAATGCGCAAGGTTATGGGCAAAGCACGCAATGCTCTGAACACTAGATTAATGGCCTGTTTATACTATGACGATAATGATCAACAATAAATGGATAAAATGTAAGTTGTTTCTAGGAATTACAAGAAATTAGAGAGGTTTCTTTACTAGGTCGACATAGTGGACCATTGTCACAATTTTTTTCACAATAACATCTTTTTTCAAAAACCAAATAAAATGACGGCATAATCAATAAAAACATTGAAATTGTTGATGTTTAACGATTTTAATGCTTTTATTGATTATGATGTCATTTTAATAGACGTAAAAATATATTTGTCATCAGAATACCAAATGTCGAATCGTGATTAAATCGTCCTATTATGAAAAAGTGTCCAATTTCTTGTAATTACTCTAAGAACAACATCTCTTTATAATCTGCGTCCAGAGATGGTGATTTGCCACTCATATTAATTCTATGTGTTCACACATGTGTTTTTCTTTGTCCAAAAATTGCCACTCATAACTGTGCTACATGTATTCACACATGCTTAGTTCTTGTCCCAAACACATCTCTTATTAATGTCCACACAAAAAATGTCTTTCTATTCTTATTGACTTCACTATCTTTTTTTGTTCACAAATGTTAAGTACATTGTTACCAACACACAACAATTACGATCATCAGCCAAATTGCCCATTAATAACATCCACCTAAACAAGTAATATAGTAAATTTATTGTTATCAATTTTGCGTAAGTAGACCCCAAAAATACTTTGCCTTTTTCTACAACCCCTCTTAAAAAGGTCACGCTAAATAGTTAGTAACCCCATTATTAATATTCCAAATCAGTGGGTATACAAAAAAATAAAATAAGTGTATAAATATGAAGATTTGGGCACCCGATTCCCAGCCTTCATAGTGATATGATTTGCTTGTCAAAATGCAATTGCAGTTGAGTATCCCCTTCCCGAATTCTTAGATATGCCCCTGTACATCCTTCTCCCTTTACCACTGTAACAAATTTTACCAATATCACTATATATTGCCATAGTTTTTAAAATACTTGAAAAAAATAATATGATCGAAACAAGTTTATACAAGCCTATTACTGTAGATCCACTATAACTACTACTTTAGGTCATTAGGTGTCATCGCTAAATCAACGCACTCAGTTGATGTTTTTGATAAAGGTATGCACAAACACCCCCGAATTAGGTCATGCCATGCCCTTGTTTTTTTACTACCGTACATGCTTTCTGTTGCTTTCATCCTGCAAAATTAGGTACAATGTGTCTATGTGCCCCATGAAGGCAGTAGGCACAAACATGCATACTGCAAGACATGTTATTGATACAGTATACTGCACAGGCTTTGTAGTGGCAAGGCATTTTTCAACCTGACTGCAGAGTACAGCTAGCATAAACAGGGCACCAGACACCATTTTGTACAAGTTGTATGCTCATCTATTACTGAAAATTAAGAGGCAATTAGGCCAAAGTGTCCTTAATGATTGTCAATTTTTTTAAGTCTCTCAGGTCAATTGAGATGGCATTGGAGGAAAATGGCCTTGGTGGCTTGATTAAATTAGAACCTTGACCATAGATCTGTATTTCTATTACAGTTTATGGTACTGTATATTATAAGAATGTATTATACTCATGTCAAGATTGAATATTTCAACATTTATTATGTCATCATCAGGAATTATGTTATCTTAGCTTGATTTATGTTCAACATTAGTTGATGAATAAACAGGTGGTAAATACTATTTGTTGACTGTTGAAGTTTTAGTTAATTCTTTTGAAATTAAAAAGTTGTAATAATTTCTTCAGTGGGCCTAAATCTTTAGACAATAGATGGCCATGATATACCTGCCAACTCTCAATATAATGTGTGAATTGCGTGCATGGGGGCCATTTTGAATGCCTTGTGCATTACACTTTTTGCATGAGAGGAGTTTGCAAAAAAAATAATGAGCCAATATAATCAAATTCATCTTCAGAAACCCTAACAATGAGGTAAAATCTTATCAAAATATTAATAAATCAGTTTCACATAGAAAACCATGAAAATGTGGTAAATATAACAGGGTTCAAATAGGTAGGTAGTGGCATCATTGTCTCGTGCATTGATTTCCCAACAATTTGGGTGATATACCATGAAATCACACTGGCAGTGTAAATGCTTGTTGCATTGTCCAGTGACAAAGGAAAGTCATACACTTTGTTGTGACACTACCCACTGTATAATTTAATTTTATGTTGGATATTTGTATAGATATATATCTTTTACATTTATATAACTAACCTATAACTATCAGTTAAATGTATATATATATAGGTTTATTTTATGTTTTATAAAGGTTGTATTAAATAAATTTTAAATCTTGAGTTTTCTTTATTATGTATTTTTGTAGGTGGTGGAACCTTAAAATATCAGTGCTGGAGTTGAATGCTCCATTGACAATCTTGCCAACTGTCAAATGCCAAGACTGTGTTAACATAATGAAGGAGCAAGGATTTGACCAGTTACCTGTGGTCACTGAAGGAGGGTGAGTTTTTTATTTTTATTAGAATAAATAGGATCAAGGAAGATTAACTTAGTGCAATCAGGGAACATTTTATCTGACTAAGAAGCATCCAATTCATTAAATTGCAGTATCCGCCATGGGTTGTACTACCACTGGCCAGCACACTCAATAAAATATTACCATTGTTAGGTCTTCTAAAAACCATTTGATACCACACGCAATGAATTACTACCAATTTCAGGTCTAGTAAAGACCATTCACTACCACATGCAATGAATTGTCACAGCTGTCAGGTCTAGTAAAGACCACTTGGCACCATGCACAACCACTTGCAGTGAATTAATACCAAGGTCAGGTAGTAAAGACCACTTACTAAAACGAGCAAGGAATTGCTACTACTGTCAGGTCTAGTAAAGACTGCTCATTACTACACCTAACCACTTGCAATGAATTACAACCACTGCCAGATCTACTAAAGACCACTTGCTACCACGCGCAAGGAATTGCTACTACTGTCAGGTCTAGTAAAGACCATTTGGTACCACACACAACCACTTGCAATGAATTGCTACAACTGTCAGATCTAGTAAAGACTACTCACTACCACATGCAATGGATTATTACCACTGTCAAGTCTCCTAAAGAACATTTGCTACCACGCGCAATGAATTGCTACTACTGTCAGATCTTGTAAAGACTACTCACTACCACATGCAATTGGATTATTACCACTGTCAAGTCTTGTAAAAAACATTTGCTACCACACGCAATGACTTGCAACCACTGTCGGGTCTTCTAAAGACCACTCGCTACCACACGCAATGAGTTACTACCATTGTTGGGTCTAGTAAAGACTTCTTGCTACCACATACAACCACTCGCAATGAATTACAACTGTCGGGTCTACTGAAGACCACTCGCTACCACATGCAACCACTCGCAATGAATTACAACAACTGTCAGGTCTTCTAAAGACCACTCACTACCACACACAAACTGCTCGCAATGAATTACAACCACTCCTTAGGGAATTTTAGTAAAACAATGATACATTTGAGTATTGCACTCGTTTAGCAGTGAAAGTCAGTGAATATCATTGACAATCAAACAGAACAAAATATTCTCTATAATTCGTAGAATCTTCTTAGGAGTAGTAGCAGTTCATTGTGATTGTTGTTTCATAGTACTCCATCCTTTACCCCACTTGACACCTTGACATCAAGTGTTGATAGTCAATAGAAATTCTACAAAATATTTAATATTTAATGGTCTCAGTTGTAGTCGCTGTTATGTTGATTCTGAATAAGACCTAAAAATCAGAAATTTGTTTCCTTTTGAAATGAAAATGCCACTCTCAATTTTTTTTTCTTAAATATTTGTATCCAATTTAAATTCATATCTCAAACTAAAAAAGTCTGGTTGAAATCACTTCACAACATTCTTCACAACATGTACAGTTATTATTAAAACACATTAGGTTTTACTTTGAAATTGTTAAGCATTACTTAATTTAATTGTCAATTTTAGCTTCAACTAAAATCAAACTATATTCTATATTCATGTCTTATTTGGGAGTATATTATTTACATCTCACTATTATTATTTTTTTAGTGTAATGCTTGGTACGGTTACCCTTGGCAATTTATTATCACAACTGCTGGCTGGACGAGTGAAGGCTAATGCACCTGTATCAGACATTCTCTACAAGAAGTTCAAAACTGTAAGTTACCTGTTATGTTTATTGACCAGCGCTTAACCCTAATAAAAAGTATGTCAACAGTAAATTTGCCGGCACTATATAATTTACATTTATTATAACATCGCCATTTTATGGTAATAGTTAGCCACTGAAATAAACAAAATAAACCCCACGCTTATCAGTTCAAATTGATTGAAATCAGTCTTCATATGTAATGGACTGTTGTTTGCTCAAAATTAGTTACGGCATTTAGCAATCCATACACATTTGTAGGTGCTACACACTTGTACCACGGCACTATTTGCTGGGGCTAATTTTTTTAGCTCATAAAGGTATGCCTGGAAAATAGGTGAAATATCCAAAAATGCTGATACATTTTTGCCAAGGACATTTCATTGTTTACCTGTACAACCAAATTAATACACTAAACTAGATTTTTTTTGTGGTACCAAAATCATGAAACCATTGCACTATTCTCCCAATTAAACAATTTATACTGGTCAACTGCCCAAAAAACATGACTTGTCAGGCATGCCTTTTTTGTTGGTTTTGGGCCTACCTCAAATATCTACTTAACTATAGGCCTCGAAGAGCATTCCTGTATTTTCTGTAATACTAACGAGTAAAGGAGGGCAAAAATACATGATAATTAAAAATTATATCATAATTGTTTTTCAAAACAATATTTTTACTGGTAAATTGTAATTTCTACCGGTAAATTTGTTGACTAAAACCATACTCTGGAGAACACTCTGTAAACTGAACTGATAAAAGGGGCAGCTTTGGAAAAAATAACACCCTCCAATTAGGTAGGTCTACCATGCTAAATTACTAGGAAGATCTTCCTTGAACCACAGAGAACTACCTTGTAACTAGGTAGTATATTTGTTGATGTTTTGATACCTAAAGATCAATAATAATCGATTGCTTGTTGTCAGTTCTAGTCTGAAAATCTATTAATGGCTCTATTTTCCTATGTACTTTTTGGGCATTGTTTTGCCGACCATACCCTTGATATTCTCCATTGAGAGGAGAGCTGACATTGTGTTGAGAGGTTTATGAGTTTTGGTTATAATTGAATAAGGATGTGTTTATGTGGTAGATAGGTAGGGTGTGGTAGGCTTTATAGAGTTAACCTTAAACTACCTATGTCTACCTTGTCACTACCATTTATCTACCATGTTAACAGAGTTATTTTTGCAAAGGGTGTGTATCTAATGTTATGATTATGCTTCTATTTAGGTGACATTACGTATCTAATGTTATGATTATGCTTCTATTTAGGTGACATTATGTATCTAATGTTATGATTATGCTTCTATTTAGGTGACATTATGTATGTAATGTTATGATTATGCTTCTATTTAGGTGACATTATGTATCTAATGTTATGATTATGCATCTATTTAGATGACACTATGTATCTAATGTTATGATTATGCATTTATTTAGGTGACACTATGTATCTAATGTTATGATTATGCTTCTATTTAGGTGACATTAGACACAACGTTGGGCAAACTGTCACGTATACTAGACATTGAACCATTTGCACTCATTGTACATAAACAAAAGCAATGTAAGTATGTTCTACATGGTTGTGTGACAAAAGTAATGTAAATGCTACATGAGTGGGTGACAAAAACATTGTCTATATGGATGTGTGATAAAAACATTGGATATACTACACAGGGCAAGTGATGGGGTGACACA
The DNA here is from genome assembly GCA_025631205.1 of Nesometra sesokonis. Taxonomy (NCBI): domain Eukaryota; kingdom Metazoa; phylum Echinodermata; class Crinoidea; order Comatulida; family Antedonidae; genus Nesometra; species Nesometra sesokonis. The sequence continues at coordinate 6,840 of JAOTQE010061648.1, read as the reverse complement.
ATACACATGGGGTGAAAAAGGAATGACAGTAAATGGGAGGGTGACAAATGCAATGTATGTGCTACACAGGTGGGTGACAAAAGAAATGTGTCTGCTACATGGGTGGGTGACAAAAGAAATGCAAATACTACATAAATGGGTGACAAAAACATTGTTATGTTATATGGATGGGTGACAAAAACATTGCTCATGCAAGATGGGACAAGGGTGACAGTACACACGAATGAAAAAAAAGGACAGTAAACTGGAGGGTGACAAAAGCAATGTAAGTATGTGCTACACAGGAGGGTGACAAAGGCAATGCAAGTATGTGCTACACAGGAGGGTGACAAAAGCAATGCAAGTATGTGCTACACAAGAGGGTGACAAAAGCAATGCAAGTATGTGCTACACAGGAGGGTGACAAAAGCAATGCAAGTATGTGCTACAGAGTGGCTGACAAAAGCAATTTCAGTTTATGTTACATGGGTGGATGAATGTGTAAATGAGTGAGAAATAAAAGCCATGTTATTTATGTGGGCAACATAAAAATTTTGCTTTACTCCCCGTATATAAACTCAATGTATGCTTGTTTAGGAAAAGGGATTTGGTTTTATTTTATAATGTTTTAAATTGAAATTAAAGTTGAGTTGATTTATTTTGTAACACTTATTTTGTAGATGTTGGAGATGGTGATGTTACACAAAAACAGATGATATATGGCGTTGTAACACAGATTGATCTTGTCAACTACGTTACTAAAAACCAACCAAGCACCCCTTCGCCAACAACAACAATGAAAAATCCTGGTTTCAATTAGATAAGATCTTATGAAACATTAATACAAATAACAAAACATACTGGATAAATATGTGAGGTCTCACCACAAAGTGAATCTCATGGTAGGAAAATGCAAAATTGAGTTATTGGTAAGGTCAAATAGAGCATATTATAAGCTGTAATCTACACTTTAAATGACATTCATTAGACAAGTAGATCCAAAGATTTGAGCTTTTGAAGGTTTCATGTATGGGCACATGGTTATGAGAAAATCACCCATAAAGTAATCTAAAAATAAACAATTAAAAAACTATAAATCTCATAAAGTTTGCATGAAGGACACTTTCCTTCGTGAAAACTGACCTAAAAATATATTATAATTAAATATATGTACCATGATACTCGTAATAAGTTTCTCAAAAAATTGACTTGAGACCTATTTTGTTAATTATCTCAATTTGATCTCACCCATGATGCAACACATTTTGTGGTGAAACCTCACATGTAATATTGTACCAGACTGGAAACATCGGTCGTTGTACAGTAGAACCTCCATTTTACATACCCTGGATTTCAATACCCTGGATTTTAAAATAATTGTAAAATGTGTTGAAATTGACCAGTATATAGATTAAATATACTAATACATTTATTTCTCTTTCCTTTTCATAACAATACAAAACAAAGTACATTTTTAATTAAGAGAGGCTAAAACCCCAAAAGCAAATCTTGTGACAGGCTGCCAAAAATCTGCTTAACAAAGTAGTAGTAAATAAAACATATAAAAAGGCCATCAATTTTACAAACCATTGGGTTTACAGAGCCCTTCTCCATTACAGTATGTAGAATTGGGTTCTACTGTAGATAGTTTGAGTTTAGCTCCGTTAAGTGTCTGTCACAGTTGATTAGTACTCTACAATGATCATCAACTATTTCAAGGTAGAAAATTGATATATTTTTAAACACTGCATATCAACTTACAAAAATGAAAGTGTAACATTTATTTCCATTTTCATATTTAGTAATGTTGCAAAAAGTCTTTTTTTAATAAACCTTGATTTATTTAATCCAATATTGTCTTTGAAAAATGGCATGTTACACATTGTAACATCAAGATTTGTATTAAGGTCAAAGGGTCAGTCAATTTGACCTAAAATGGATTTTACAGACCCCTGTGGTTTACATACATCCCTTCCCACTCATCTCCCCTATTGGTCCTGTAGCGTATGTAAAATAGAAGTTCTAGTGTAATTAATTATTGAAGCTTTATTTGCCTTGTTTTTAAATGTTTTAAACTATTTTAGGTGTACAATACTTAATTATGCCAATGTTATTATATTTAATTTTGAAGTTGACATTGTTTTAATTTTATTCTCACAATTTTAGTTTAGAGATTATTTATTTGATACACGTATAAACTTAATGTCTTATAATTTAAATTGTAGTTACTTTGTATAGTTATGTCAGCTTGAAATCTTGGTAATACAAATTCTTATAGTAATTAAATTCTTTTTAATTTATCTTAATTTATGATATTTTTGCTTTAGGTTATTTGATTATTTAATTTGCTTGAAATATTTTTCTTCAATAATTTTAGTATGTGGTAGAGCCAAGCCAAATGAGACATAAGTCGCAAATGCTAGTTTTCCACAATAAGCAAACATTTAAAAATGGTCAATTTTTTTCAAATTTTATTTTATTTAAAAAATGTACAGTTCATGCATTCAACTTTCATACTATCTTAACAATTTTTAGATATATGATCAAAAAATGTTTGAAAAATGTTATTTAAAATGACCTTGCTCAGTCAATGTATATAGATAAACATTTTCTCAAAACTTACATTTTGAATGTTTGAAATTAGATTGTTCATAACTTCGCAAGGAAACATCGTATAAAACTGATTTTTTTTGCATGTTAAAGATAATAATGTTTAGTTTTATAATCCATAAAAAACTCGATTTTCAATTCTCCGACTTATGTCTCATTTGGCATGGCTCTGCCACATATTAAATTATATTTGTTTTGAGTTAGAATTGTTGTAATAAACAAGAGAGTCTGCTCACTTGCCCTTGCAGTAAACTCAGGTTACCTCTAATTATTTTTATTATTAAAATTAAGTGCTTTCAATATGTTACTACCACCAACAGGAATATACTAGAGATTACTGCTGCTGCTGCTGCCACTGTTGCTATACTACCAGTACTGTATCGGGTGATTAAAAAAAACGTCCCGAAATTTAAGGGTTAATAAAAACACTCAGTATTCAGCATATGATCTTCCTACTTGGCAGGGATCGAAAGACATAATCTGAGTTAGCCTTTACAGATGTATTGTCACTCAAAAATGACCAAAAAGTCATAACCATTAATTTTGAAATTAACTTGCTAATATTAAAGTAACATCAAAGTTATGAATTTGAGAATAAAAATTACTGTATTTAAAAACTGTTTACTAAGATTTTTTCACTGGAAAATTACCAATATTTAGAGATTTCCAGCCTTTTTATGGATTTTTGCTAATTTTAAGCATTATAATATTGCAAAAGGAGGGTTTTTTTTAAATCACCCAATACATGCCAACCCTTATGCATAATGTGCGAGTCTTACGCCTGGGCGCCTATTTTTAACGTCTTACACGTACTGCACCATCAGTAGAATTCTCATGCATAGAAAAGCATACCCATTGTTTTCTCGTGCATGATAAATTATATAGAGAATTGCGTTAAAAATGACCCCAAAACAGTTGAAATTTTGGCAAAAACCATGACAAATTTACATTAACTGTGGAAAATTAGTCGCACATTGCCACCACTATCACTACTACTATTACTACTGCAACTGAACATTCAAAATATTTAAAAATGAATGTCTTATTGGATAAATAAAAAGAAAATTGAGCACTGAGATGCTTCCTTAGAACACAGCATTTACTGTTTATGCCATCCATGCAATATGTCCTATTTGTTTTAATGTACAGTCCTTTTATGTTTTGTATGTTTTGTAGGCATTAAGGGAACCCTGGGGTATAACTTATAAAATAACGTTCAGCTAATGCCTCCTGTGTAGCCTCTTGTATATTCCTGTTAACACGTTGACTGCCAGACACGAGTATACTCGCCAACCGGGTGTTGCTGTGTGTGCCAATGACGAGTATACTCGTCAAAAACAGTGTACCTTTATAATGTTGCTCACGACACATGCGTACATCGTAAACTTACAGCCTCTTCAGGGGTAATTGAGGGAAGATACTCCTAGACGATGATGTTGAAATAACTTCCATTTGTTTGTTGTGTTTTATTGCAGGCAGTTTAAAAGATTACAAAGTGTGGTGGCACCTTAATGCAGGCGAGTGAACTCGTCACTGATAAAAATCGTATTTTCAATGCAGGCGAGTAAACTCGGCACTGGCGTAGGCACGAACATTTCTTTCCCAGTGCCAACGAGTATACTCGTCACCTAATATTTTCCCGCCAAAATATAAGGCACTCTATTTTGATGATATGCGACTATTATAAACCTTAAAATACTATATTTGTACATATAAACCTGTTCTGGCACATGGGAATGAAACAGGAAAAGGGGTTTGGCAGTCAACGTGTTAAGTTTGAAAGAAATCCATTTATTAATATCAGAGAAATAATGCTTTTAAGGTGTTGGTAACAACAATAAAAACGGTGAGTTTTAGAGGTCTGACTTCGTGAAAGAAAAAGAATATTCTTAACCACAATATTAAATGTAGCTTAATGGTTGCTTACCTGCCTGCAAATTCAAGGGTCTGGTTTCAGATCTGATTTCTCCAAGATTATTCTATCATAAAACAGAGTGCTACTGTTGAACATGTTAATGAGGCTTTGTTTTAGTCATAATGGTGTAGCCCTCATAGGGCAAAATAAAACAAGCCAACCCAACATTAACCATCACATTTACCACCCTCATTTAAATAATGGTATAGTGAGTTTTGGGGTTTTTTTTCCAAAATGTGTTATGTGTGGGGGAGGCGGTGAGGTTGAATTTAAGTGACTCTGAAATAAACGAATATAATGTACCTTGCACTCCTGAAATAAAAATATTCTGTCTTTATTTATTTGACTTTATATGATAAGTGTAATACAATATTGACACAAGACAAAGTGATGTACAGTAGATACTTTAAAAATTAAGTTCTTTACTTACTAGAAATTATTAGGTTATTTATTCCTTGTTCCTTAGAAGGGGGTAAGAGGGGGCTCTTAAGTTCCTCTCTAAACCTACCTGTTTATATATTTAAAAATGGCCTTGGTTGCATTAATTATTACTGTAAGTCACAATGAAAACACTGTTATGTTTATTGTATTTTGTAAACCTTCAGTGAAGCCCTTATTCAAGTGCGGGCTTCATTAAGCCTGTTTTCCTGTTAATCCCAAAAACGGCGATTTAAACGTTGATTTTGAAAAATACTGATTTTCACAATGATCAACAGGAAAAGAGCCCACTCTCCATGTTAATCTCAACATCAACAACAGTTAATGATTTTAATCATCAAAGTTAAACAGAGTTCAACTTTGACAATTTAGATTGTTAAATTTGGGTGCAACAGTGCCCGTGGTAAGAATGTACATTTTTTGGGCCTTGAAATAAATCACACATTTTGTTTATATATTAAATTTTCAGGAATTGTAACTTACTTCACAACATAAAATATACAATTATCTTAAACTAATATATAAAAATTGCAGTTGAAAAGTTTCTAAACTTTGTCTTTACCGTTTTAATTTTTCGTGAAGATATATGAATTTTGTTGCGCACAGCATAGTAAATAGCAGAAATATAGCAGTCAAGCGTGATTTGATTTTATCGTTAATTAATAACTATTTTATAACGATTCAAAACGGCATTTCAAATCGGCGATTTTAGAATAACGATCGACAGGAAAACGGGCTTTAACCAAATAGTAGAGTAGATAAGTAGTAAAAAATTGCCCCATCGTGGAATGATATTTGTAAATAGTTGCAAAGTTAGTTTGTAAATCTTGACCCTGGTACCATTTTGGCGACCATCTTGAAAAAAATGGTGGCCATCTTGAATATATTATATTAATCATTGTTTCCAAATTGTTGCAAATGGCTTATTGACCGATAAAACCTGATATTGATTTTTAAAACCGTCATTAGTGTACAATTTTTAGCTATTTTATGATACTTTACGGTGATCGAATTTTGTAAGACTTTTTTTCTTTTATAAAGTACACCTTATAATACCAGAATCTGCTACTGAAAAACTTTGCATGCGTTTCTCCTACCTCTCCTCTTCCCATGTTACCCATCTCACATCCCATTTATATAATCATGTAACACAGAAAGTTTGTTTTTAAATTTCAAATATTGTAATTTGAAAAAAAAAGATACAAGAAATAAGAAAATTTTGTTTTGGTGGTGGTATCAAGAAACTCAAAATATAGCTTTTTTAAAATTTTGAGAAATTGTGGGAAGTTTTTACCCAAAATTATGTTTAAAAATTTAATTTTTTAAAGAATTTACGAGAAGCTAAAATCTTTAGGCAAAGATGTTTAATCAAAAACTGAAAGTCCACCAATCAACTTAAGTAAGCAAAGATAAGTACAAACTGCGAGCAGGATTCAATATTTTAACATTATGTCCTCATCAATAGTAAATATCAACACTAAATATATGTGAATGGAAAATGTTCATCTAGTTTTAAAATACAGTAAAACCAAACCAATAAAATATACTGAGCTGACTGATACAATCCGTTCAATACAACCCTGTTGTTAGGCGATTGTAACCGGAAGGTGAACAGGTTGCTTAACAGAGCCATCCCTGAGGAAGGACACCGTTGGATCAAGGTGTCTGAAACTGTCAGTCAGGTCAGTAAATTTGATTGGTTTGTCAAAAGTTGAAACTTAACACTATAAATATATACGAAATAGAATACACTACTGCTTATTTGAAATCTTTAAATAACAAAGTGACCAAACATTATATCACTACTGCCAGTGGTTCTGTTGGTGGAACAAGTCTTCTCGGATAAGGACTATAAACCGTAGGCCCAGTGTATACAAACGGCTCGTGTGCACTATAAA
>JAOTQE010061637.1:1431-18537 GCA_025631205.1 Nesometra sesokonis | reverse complement strand
GATATTCAAATAAGTTAAACCAAGCGCATAAAAACAAACAAAATAAGTTAACGGTGAATCGCCCATAGATTCTAACAAGTAGTATGAAATAGGTACTTGGTTAAAACTAAATTTTTCTAAAATTTGACTTCAGACTTATTTTGGTAATTATCTTAATGTTATCTCACCTATGATGCGACTCTTTTTGTGGTGAGACCTCATATTTACAATGAGCCACTTCAGACCTCATATTTTGGTGATTATCTCAATTTGATCTCACCTACTATGTGAATAGTTTTGTAGTGAGGCCTCACATTTTATGTTTTGGAACAGGACCATGTAAATATGGCTGATTTGTTTTTTTTTTTTTTGTTTTAATCCAGTATAAATATGTTTGAAAAAATTAATATAAATTAAGTAAAATCAATTATTTAATATTTTGATATACAGTTGGATAATCTGTTTATGGAGTGTAATGGAGCAATTCGTTTGACAGGTCAGTTATCTGAAGGCTTTGCAGAGGCTATCAAGAAGTTTAAACAAGACTGCTATTCAACTGGTATGATTGACACACCAAAGGCCTCACTGGAAGATTGTATCGGAGGCATCAAGCAGTCTATGGAGGATGATCAAGAACTCATGGTACTGTCCTCTGTTTACATTTTTTTTATTTAAGATGAATATTACGAATGAAAATATAATACATACTCCATACTATGAGATACACGCCATCGTGACAGGATTCAATATTTCGACATAAATTATGTCGTCAGGAATAAAAAGTAATTTATGTTGAAATATTAAATTCTTTCATGATGGCATTTACCTCATTGCTTGGAGTATGGATTATACTTTCTTACTTGAAAATCTTGAAGATTAGTGGACCTTTCACTACTAATGACCATACCACAATTATCCTGCTCCAGAAATGACAAGCATATGTTTGTCTTTAACATTCCCAACATAGGCTGTTTCTGTATGTTTTTTTTATTAGCAGTTTTTTTTTAATCTACAAAACATGATTCTTACAGGCAAGCAATGTTCTGTCTCAACAAAGCATGTATTTTATAGAAAAACATTGATTTTAACAAAACATATTTTATAATGACATACATAAAAATCTGGCACCCTGTTCAAGTTCAAGTTTAACAGAACATTTATTTTCTTCCAATAATAATATGTATGCACTGTACTTAAAATATAATGTTGGAAAATCCATTAAAAATATTGAAAGGAGGCAGCAAATAGTAAAAATAAATATCAAACATAACTTTGCATGCCATATTCACATAATTGTTACTAGTCTAGGTCTTATCACCAGCTATTTAAAGGTTACTCATACAATAAACACCATGTTGTAAAGTGTTCTTCTCAAATAGAAGCCATTCTCCTCTTCTCTGTGAACTCTCTTCTAATCGTTCTTGTGTCTTCTGTCAACCCCATACACTTAAAGAATGTTTTACATCCTGCTTTCTAAACCAAGTCTCGTTATGAGGCTTGGGGAGTTGTGCTGTTACTGTAGGATGAGAACTATGTCATGCTTTCTAAACCAAGTCTCATTATGAGGCTTAGGGAGTGGTGCTATTAGGTCATGTGATAGACAGTCACGTGTGAAACCAAGACCTCAATATAGTTAATTGGAAGGCAAACATTTTACCACGATACCATACCACCAGTGCCAATTATCTTATCAAGAATTAATTGTAATTACTTTTGTTAGGCTGTTGATGATGGTGGATTTTTACAATTGGCTGTAATAGGAGAAATATTAGAAGAAGAACAAAAGTCAGAAGACATGAAGAAGGTTATGGTTACTTTCCATGCAGAGGTAAATAGCTTTTTTTTTTCTTTATTATATTTATTCAATCGACTACCAATTCAGGCCACTATGTTACCGTTAGTACCTTAAAATACTAGTCTATTTGTTTCTTAATTTATACCCCATTTACCATTAGTTCTTAAACCTTACAAAATTGTTGTCGGCTTGGAGGTTTTGCAGTGACTTGCCCCAAATGGTGTCTGCTATATGTCTGGAAAATGAGTTCACAATAGATGTGATCAATCACATTGCATTGTAGATAACTGGGTTTTTATTTTTTTATGTGCGAGTTGTATGGCCGAGCGGTTAAGGCAGGGAACTGTGAACCATAGCAATAACAACAGAATAGGTTCGAGGCCCGCTCGCACCATGGTTCTAGTGGTGGAACAAGTCTTCTCGGATAATGACTATAAACCGTAGGCCCAGTGTATACATACGGCTCCTGTGCACTATGAAGAACACAGTATATCTTTAGAGACGAGTAGGGGGTTAACCTGGTGTACTGGTCCATACATCTCCTGCTATGTGGACAGAAGAATGTAGCGCCCGTTTTCGGGCAGCTAAGACATGACGGGACTATTAGAGACATAGAAAGTCTTATGAATGTGTACCATCTGGTCCAAAGGTGCGAGTGGGCCTCGAAACTGTGCTGCTGTTTTTAATATGGTTCACGGTTCCTCGCCTTAAACGCCATACAACTCGCACATTACAAGTTGCATATTATAGTTTAATTTTTTAATTTAAATTTTTTTTATCTTGTGTTTTTTAATTTTAATTACGCTTGTTACTTTTTTGAAATTTTTCATTACATATGTTTATTTTTAATTACATTTGTGGTATTTTGTGTGTTTATTAAGTAAATGTATTATATTTTGTTTTAGGTGTTGGTTTCCAGCAAAGCAATATTACAACACTGTCCTACAGTAGACACACATTTATCCAAGATGGATGCCAGGATTATAAACCAATGTAAAACACTTCCGGATACCATATCCCATCAGGAGAAGACTGTCACTACGCGTGACATCGAACACATGCAGTACATAGTTGACAATAACCGTGCTCGTATCAAACATGCACGGAGCCAGGCAAGCGAGTGTTTACAGTCAGTGGATAACACGTATAAGAAGATTAAAGCTTCAATACTTTGGTAAATTTTATCAGGTTGACATGTAATATCCCTATTCAAGCAGGGTTGTGAGAGTACAGTGAAGGGGGTTTAGAGATGAACTTTCTCACAAAATATTGATATTTTTTTTATATATAGTTGTCCCTTTCACACCACACCAGGACATTAACTCCAGAATTTGCACACACCAGGATGTTAACTCCAGAGTTTGCACACACTGGTACGTCAGTCAGTGTTGTGAGAGTACGGTGAAGTTGGGTTTTAGTGATCAACTTTCTCACAAAATATTTTTTTTTCTATATAATAGCTAATATCCCTTTCGCACCATCAAAACGCTAGAGTTTGCACACACTGGGGTGTGAACTACAGAGTTTGCACACACTGGGACGTTAACTCCATAGTTTGCACACAGTGGGTTGTCAATTCCAGAGTTTGCACACACTGGGTCGTCAACTCCAGAGTTTGCAAACCCTGGGACATCAACTCCAGAATTTGCACACACTGGGACGTTAACTCCAGAGTTTGCACACTGGGGCGTTAACTTCAGAATTTGCACACACTGTGCCATCAACACCAAAGTTTGCACACACTGGGACATCAACTCCAGAGTTTGCACACACTAGACATCAATTCCAGAGTTTGCACACACTGGGTCGTCAACTCCAGAGTTTGCACATACTGGGGCATCAACTCCAGAGTTTGCAAACCCTGGGACATCAACTCCAGAGTTTGCAAACCCTTGGACATCAACTCCAGAGTTTGCACACACTGGACATCAACTCCAGAGTTTACACACACTGGGACATCAACTCCAGAGTTGCACACACTGGGACTACATTAACTCCAGACTTTGCACACACTGGACATCAACTCCAGAGTTTGCACACACTTGGACTACATTAACTCCAGACTTTGCACACACTGGACATCAACTCCAGAGTTTGCACACACTTGGACGTTAACTCCAGAGTTGCACACACTGGGACATTAACTCCAGACTTTGCACACAATGGGACATCAACTCCAGAATTTCACACACCGGGACATCAACTCCAGAGTTTGCACACACTGGGACGTCAACTCCAGAGTTTGCACACACTGGGGCATCAACTCCAGAGTTTGCACACACTGAGGCATCAACTCCAGAGTTTGCACACACTGGGACATCAGCTCCAGAGTTTGCACACACTGGGACATTAACTCTAAATGTTTGCACACACAGGGATGTCACTGTAGAGTTTTACTCCATGTGAAGTGGAAAAGCAAAATTTCTCCCGTATTTAAAACACTCGTGTTGATCAGCTGAATATACTGAAAGGACTAAGAAGCAAGTATTCAGGATTACGTAAAAGTGGGGGAGGGGGGTGGCGTGCACCTGGGGTGTGTTCTCAGTTTTATATTTGACAAACAAAAAATAACTTGTTTGTCTTCTTTTTGTCCGATACTTGTTTATATTTTATTTTGTTGTGAACATTTTAGAGGGGTGCACATAATGTAAGAGGGAGCACACATTTACTTTTACAATATTGGGGAGAGGGTGCTGCCTCCAACTTGGGTCAATAGTAACATGAAATGAACCAATTGTGTATGCATTTGAGGCTACAGTATGGTATGGCGTCTCTCATCGTGACGACGAGAGGCGCCGGTGAGCCCTCCGATGTGAGATAAGTCCTATACGTGAGAGGCACTCCTTCCTGCATTCAGGGCATCTGTGACTCGTATTAATAATTTCTGTTGTTGATTCGCGAGATTTTCTGACTACTCGCTTTTCTTTAATAGTAATGATACCTTTTTCTTCAAATTCCTTTATAGCCAAATGGCATTGGCTCTGCCAAGATTGACGACCTTTTGCTTCTGCTGCCCAGGTTGATGGGTTCATACCACAATCTTTGATGTTTTGTTTTAGAGTGTCTTTGTACCGTAGTCATGGCCGACCTACACGGCGACTGCTACTTTTCAGTTGGACGTAGAATAGTGATTTTGGTATGAGGGAGTTGTCCATGCGCACTACATGTCCAGCTCAGTGCAGTTGAGCCTTCATTCATTGAGGCTACAGTAGTCATGACAAAACCACCAAGTTGTTGCATAGGAAGTTACTGATAAATAAAAAAATAAACAACAGTAAATATAAACAAATACAAAGGATTTTTGTGTATTTTGTCCCAATAACTTCAGTTATAGATGTCCGATTTTGATAATTGACCCATCATTGTAAAGGTTACAAAAAAAATTTTAAACTCAATTTTAATTTTTCTACAACTTGGTGGTCTTGTTGTGACATGCCTCATGTCAGTCAAAAAACCATTTCTTTTTCAATAAATACACAAGTCAAACTTCAAATCCAAAGTGGCCTTGAACAATAATTCAACTTAGAAACAATTTGACTTAGAGGTTGTATGTTTGTGGAAAACTCAATCTGAAAAATTCAACTTAGAAATGATTTGACTTAAAGGTTGTAGGAAAAACATCAATCTAGCATGAAAAATTAAACTTAGAAACAATTTAACTTAGAGGTTGTAGGTTTATGAAAAACTCATCAATCTGGCATGAAAAAATCAACTTAGAAGTTTGACTTACATGTAAAATTTAATAATACCATTCATAGACATTACATAATAATTTGTGTAATAATTTAAATTAAAATAAATGATATAAGCAAGGAATTTGCTATACTATTTATAATTAAAAGTGTTGTTTAATTTTATATCTCTAAAGGCCGTGTTTCTGCAGGAAAATATTATCTGATAAATTATCCCGATAAAAGTGCTGCAGAAACGGTGTATAACCTATTCTGAAGTAATTAAATTATCTGATAATTATTCAATAATATTCCGATAATTATCCGATAATTGACCTAAATGCGATAATTTTTTTACCTTTGACACGGGGTCAACCTTGATCTTGCTTTTGCGAGGATTTCACCGCGGTGTAACCAGGGTGCCACGCGAGGAATAGGGAAATCACCAAAAAATCACCGGAAGTTAGTGTTGTATTTTTTAAGATTGATTTGATTGGATGATATTTTATCAGATATTCCAAAATTCCTGAGGAAACATGGCCTAGGGAGAGTATTCTGAGATTATGGTAATCTCAATCATCCTTTGGAAGTGGTGTGAGTAAACCATAATTTTATATTATATATTATTATTTATAATATAACGAACTGCCGAAATGTTGTATGTTGTTTTCTTCTTTTTTTTCGAGACCATATTATTTTAAATAATGGATTTGAAAATCAAACCAGTTTGTCTTATTGGTATAATTTATATTTATAATACATTAAAAAATCATAAAATTAATTAAAAATATGTATATGGTAGGCCATGTTAATCTTTTTTTTATTTCTTGTTGCAATAGTGGGATTTCGCGCCCTTTACATGATAAGAACTACGTCATGTTTCTAAAGTCTCTTTATGAGGCCTAGAGGCCTGCTATGTCGTGGGAAAGAAAAAAATTATTATAACAATTAAATATTACTCATAATTATTTAAAGCTATATTTCTACAAATAATGAAATATGATACTTTAGTTTAAATATATACAACAGTTTGTACAAATACTGTTATTTATTATTCCGCTAAAAGCATATGATATTATCTAAACATAAATATTGTAAATATAAGATTGTTTATGCTGTTACAATTTCATTGGTTTTCAAATTTGAACTGTAAATTATATTTATTATTAAGCAAGGGTTTATATGATATGATACTTTACAGTTTATTTTGTTTTAAGTGATTTTAAATTGTAAAAATGAGTCAGAAATATTTTGTTGTAATTAATTATTTAATTTGTGATAGTCTGAGCATATTGTCACTTTAAATTTGGTGTAAGGTGACAACATCTAGATAAAGTCCATCATTTTATTATCTACAGTGAACAGTTCAATTACACAATGGCTATGGTTATCACTGTATTTTGCAGTAGTATCCATAAAGAACCGTGTGAAAATGGAAGCTGAAAAAGAAATACTGAAAACAACATGTAGACGTTAGGCTACTACATGTGTGTAAATGCAGTCAATAAACACAATGACACTGGATTACTGCAATAACTGCACTACAAGACGTAGAATAATTTTGACACTGCCCTTGACAATGATGAAGTTGCCTGGATCAAGGTTAGGCCCAAGTTTTGTCTTTTGCAAGTACAAGATTGTTCTTAATTTCGGTCATTCGGTCGGGAATATTTTTTGTTGGCCAATTTTTAATGTTTCTGTAATTTATCACAAAACTTGCTTATTTTCCTTAACGTACCCAAGTGTCAGCCTCAAAATCACAACACTGTCCGCCCTTCCTTCTAAGGAAATCGCTCATTCATTTGCACACCAGTTGCCCTCTGGAACAACTTGCCTATTGAAATCTGTCCAACTACTAACATCAATGCCTTCAAACAATGTCTTAAAACACGTGTGCACTTTACATTTTTCTCAAACATTCTTCCTGCAATGTTTACGCGTACATCTTTGGGTAAATTTATGTATATTTTACCATGTTCAGGATTATTTTGTACTTAACACAAGTCGGAAGATTATAGAAAGTATAAGAACCGACCATGATTTTTTAGGTGTTTGCGACTGTCTTTGACAACTATTAGGCCTTTGTATTTTAGTACCAAACAGTGATACAAAATTGTATTAAAAAGACCAAAGACTACAAATTAATTTTTGAAATAACAAAATATGAGAAAAAAAAATCAAGCTGTTCAGAATCCGTCCATTAATCATGTCAGAATGTGTACATAGTATTTCAATTTTTGATTCACATGATACGTGTGTACATATTTCACAAAGAGATTATAATATTGTAAAGTTCAATTTTAATACATGTTATCATGTCAGTAATAAATTATGTCACAGAGAAACGTGATCATTATTGTTTTGTAGTTTGTGTAGTAGTTACTGATGTTTATAGATGACATTGAATTAATAACAACATGGTTAACCATTGATTTTAATAATGGCACGGTCAACTAGTAGTACATTCTTACTATCAGAAAACTGCGTGTTGATTGGCTTATGGGTGACGACTTAACTTGTACGCCGCCTTCCTACTACTTTTTACGGACTATCAAGATTAATCGTGTACCATTCACTTTCTCATCATCTGATGAACACAGACGTCTGTAAACTCATCAAGTAGGCTTGTACCCCTCTTCAGGTATGTAAATATTACACATTTTTTTATCTTAATTATTTTATAAATATTCTTTTACACTAAATATGCCTACGTTATTATATTAATATTAATATCAACAAAGCTCCCAAGTTGGAAAACCAGAAATCCTGGAGATTTTGTCGGCCAGCATCCATAACTGTTTTGGGGTACTTTGTGGCCATCCGAAAGTGTAATTTATGTAAAAATTGCTTTATCACTGCTGAAAAGGTGTTTCCATTACATTTGGTACAATTATTGACAAACGAACCTTCAAAACACCATTTAGTATCAAAATTAATGAAAAATAATATTTTTTTTTGTTTATATTGCTAATTTATAAAAAAAATCCTGGAGATAACAGATTCAAAATCCTGAAGAAAAATTGGGTATTTGGGTATATATGAAACAGTGAATTGCGTAGCCTATGTGGTGGATTACCATGGAAATAAAGTAATATAGCATAAGCAGATAATGTATTAGAGAATATCTTGTAATCAACTTTTAGACCGTAAAAAATAAACTTGCGATATATTTTCGATTATTATTATTATTTTCCTGAGGATTCTGATGTTTGGTGTCGATGAAATACGAGGCAAGTACCATAATGATGATTGTGTAAACTAAACGTGTATGTGAACAATTTGAGACCAATCTCAATTCTCTTCAGTTCTCTACGTATAGTTGCTGAGATCCACAACATTTTATGGTATCCGGATGGCCGCCATATCTACACACGACAAAGTCTCAACTGGACTTATGGTGACCACTAGGGATAAAATCAGGATATCTGGCTGTGTTGACTATTCCTAACATTCCACTTCCCTTTTTAATTTTTTTTTCTAGATTTTTAGTCTTTTGATTTTATCGGCATTTTAGAAATGTTATATAAAAAAAAATCACAGGCTGTTCCAGGGAAGTGTGGCGATGTTTGCAGGGGAAGATTTAAGGGGAAAGAGGACCGGCGTCCCCTTCCCCCTGTCGGAAAGTTAAAAAATGCATGAATATTATTACCATTGTCAATAAGGCAAAAAAATATTCAGTAATCATAAGACAATAATTGATTCCTTAACAAGCACCTGAGACCATTACCGGATAGGGTCTACCTAAATATTTCCCGGAGAGGATGCCTCAGTACTCCCTAAAACTTTGAGAACGTTTTTGATAAAGAATCTGATATTTGATGAGTTTGACTACTTACAATCAGGCCCAAAACTGGTCAAGTACAGTAAAAATAATGATTTGCGTAACACGCTCTGAGATGTGGATACCTCAGTGGCGTATCCAGGGGGTGCTCAGAGTGCTCGAGCACCCCCACACCTTTCAGAGACAAAAAACAATAAAATTAGGGTACAACTGTGTAAATTTGGGCCTCGAGCATGCCCTTATTCAGTAAAAATGAGCATCCCCTTCAGAGAAAAATGACCGTTAAAAGCACCCCAAAATCATGGCACTATAAAACACGTGTCAATGGGGACTACAGGGGATATTTTTTCTCATGCTTGTCAAGATTCAACCCAGGTTCGAGTACCCCTTCGTCAATTCCTGGATACGCCCCTGCACCCTACTATTCCCCTGCTGTATACAGCCAACCGAAACCATTATCTAAAATTCCAGCTCTCTTTATTCTCGTAGAATGGCCCCAACACGTGAAATAGACCGAGTTGTGGATGGTGTCCGCCACCCGTGGGCCACCACCGATAAAATACTTGAAGATATGAAAACTTTTGAGGTTCGGGATGATGACATTTGGGTAATTACATATCCTAAATCTGGTAAGCAATGCTATCATTTCATTATTCTCATGCTGTTATTTCATAGACCCAGTATAAATTACAATTAATATGCACGCTAATCTGCCACTGGTTTTTTTCTTTGAATTAATATTATTCCTACTTTTGGGAGCCCGATATATGTGGCATTCGCTTTCGACACGAAGCCCCTAGTCTGATTTCGCCAAGCGAACCCCTTTATTTGCCCTATTTTACGTATTTTTGTTACCTTCATGTTTGCATTTACAAAGATTTCCGTTGGGTTTGTTAACAATTATTGTAAATATTTATGACATTTTCGCCTAACTTATGAAGTTTCTGTGTATAGGCATAATAATCAGGCATTATTATTTTTTTATGAATTACTCATGCGTGAGAAAACACGTGCACGCGAATGATGTCCAAAATGGGTCCACGCGTGAGACTCACGGATTATGTACGAGAGTTGTAAGGTATACTGTTGTCCTTCCAACGATTGGATTACAGACGTGAACATCCCCCTCTAACTTCACCTTTTTTATGTCGTTCGGCTCCTGTTTAACATACAATTTCATGATTTAGTCCTAATTTTTTACATTCATTTTATTAGAATTTTGTTTTTTTTTATAAATCTACAGATGTGCCTCAACAGTGATAAATAATATTACTTTTTATTAGGATTTTAAATCTTCGAAACATATTGTCAGCAATTCATATTGTAAATTGATTGAAACTTTTATTTGTAATGATGTCTTTGAGGGTACTGAAAATAATAATTGGACGAACTGTGCCAAAATCAGGGAACAGCTAATTTAAAAAAAAAATATTGTACGAGTAGAATGCCATCGAGTACAATATTTTTGGTATCTCCGAAAAAATAGGCATATAATAATTATGCAAATAATATTAATATTGTACTTTAAACATTAAAGGAACAACGTGGATGCAAGAGATAGTATCGGTGCTCTTCTACGACTGTGACGTAACAAAAGCAGACGAACTGAGCATTAGGAATAGGTTCGTGTTCCTTGATCTGCAGATGACTGATGTACCACCACCAGATGAAGCCAAGAGAAGGAAATCACCGAGGTTAATGAAGACACATCTGCCTAGCCACCAAATGGCTCAACAACTTAAAGTTAAGAAACCAAAGGCAAGACAAATTTTTTGGTTAATTTAAAATTTTGGAAAGGCGTCATCTTTCTTAATATCCAGACTATTCAATACTGTATAGGGCCTATCATCATCATCATCATCATCATCATCACCATCATCATCATCATCATCATCATCATCATCATCTTGATATAGAGGTTTGTACCTTAAATCAATACTATGAAATAAAGTGTAGGTGTTACGCTTGATAATAGAGTATGTGCGCCTGTCCATGTTACGATTACACAAAAACATGTTTTGGGGGGTCTGCGTTCTATGTAATGTACAGTTCTTCATACCCGCTCATTTTGTGATAGAAGCCTAGAAACTTGTACTAAGCTCACCGTTAAACTTACTTTATATATTGTAATTATATTTTTTTATATAGATTGTTTATGTTGGCAGAAATCCTAAAGATACTGCTGTCTCACTTTACCATTTTCATCGTGCCAACGACTACCTAAGAACTTTTGAAACATGGGATGAATTTTTCGAAGCTTTCTGCACAAATAACAGTAGGTCTGAGTTGCATAATTAGTAATGTATAAGTATGTTAATTAAACTTTGACCCATTGAAAGCGGCTGAAATTCCCCTAATCTCATATCTGTTGAGGCTTCAACAATCATTTTGTTAATAGGCAACTTTATTTTGCCCGAACCAAAATTCAGAGAATTTCATAAATCAGGGTCGGACGTCTTTTATATATTTCCATATATTTTAGCTACGGTACATAACATATTTTTCAGAAACTTGTACAGTAAGACGTTGTTAAAATTATTCAGAAAAAAGAAGTTTTGGTTATTTAAAATATAGTAAACAGGTACAAAAAATCCAACCGATCTCAGTTTCAACAAATTCTGTGTGTTTGGGGCAAATTTTTAGGCATAATAGAAAAAAGTTTATTAGTATGTTGTTCTTTGAACGACAAATGTGTTTAAACATTTTTTTAAATACAAGGGACTAGCGGTGTTGTCAATCAACAGTGTTCTGAGCCAGAATGAACATTTAAGATTATTGTTTTAGCATGAAGGATGTCTTCTCTCCTCTCGTAAGGTCAAGGAGTGAAACATCATTCGTTTTGAGTGAATTTCACTCTTTCACTCGATAACCTTTTTAATGATCACTTACCGAGAATTCCACTCTTTTAAAAGTGAAGTAGTACAACAGAGTACTAACTTTAAATACGTCTATTCAGACAAATCACTCCCTGCGGGAGTAAATTCTTAGTCATTGTCAAAATACTTCACTCGCATCGGAGAGATCAATTGTCCTCTACATTAATAGAGTATGATTTTTACGCCCAAATATCCATATTTAAAAGTGGCAGTCAAAAAAAATGTATACTTAAATATCTAAAATCTACTATTGACTGTCGGTTCTAATAACTGCGATCTTAGCATACCATTTTGTTTTAGCCGTCATGCACATTACATTACATCCAATAAAATTATACACAACATACTCAGGATACAGGATAGTCTATTGTTGTTAAAGCTTTTTGTCTACATTTTGCATATTGTTTTACACTTTTGATTAAGCATTATAAAATATATGTGGATCGATCGATCGATCGATCGATCGATTGATTGATTGATTAATGGATTGATCGATCGATCCATTCATTCATTCATTCATCCATTCATTCATTGATCCATTCATTCATTCATTCATTGATCCATTCATTCATTCACATTTTTTCGTATATTACTTGTACATCTTTCAATTCAGCAATTGGTGGTTCCTGGTTTGACACGAATCTTTACTGGTGGAACCGGAGAAATGACGAAAATGTTTTATTTGTAAAATATGAAGATATGAAAAAGGTATTTTAAGTATTTTAGTATCTTTAGTCTTTTTTTTTTTAAATTTAATGACCTATTACGTTTATGAGTAATGTTAAATGGTAGGCCTAGGGATTTTTTTTCTTTTTTTTTTTTTTTTTTGTATTACGATATATTTTTCCATCCAAAGGACCTTGCAAGCATAATAAGGAAGACGTCTGATTTTCTTGGCCGGCCAGTTGCGGATGGAAAGTTACAAGATATAGTAAAACACTGTACATTTGCATCCATGAAGAAGAATCCAAAAACCAACTATTCAGACGGTAAAAATATTAATCAAGGAGTATCGCCTTTCATGAGAAAAGGTTTGTCGATTTCATTATTATTTTTACTACTAATATTACCACCACCACCACTACCACTACTACTCCCACTACTCCCACTACTACTACTACTACTACTACTATTGTTCTACTACCACTATACTACAACCACCACTCTATTAATTATTATTTGAACTCATTTATTTTTTAGGTGTTGTTGGGGATTGGAAGAATTATTTTACCGCAAGTCAGAATGCAAAATTTGATCGAATATACACAGAGAAAATGGGAGATACTGATCTATCATTCGAATTTGAAATTTAGGCACATAATTACCAGAGAGGTAATAAACAACTAGATTCATAAGAAAGACAATGACTGCTTTCATGGCGCCCTCAAGGGGACAGATTACCCCGGAGAGTCATGCCAGTGCTTTTCTGCGTATGCTGCGAATTTAGAACTCTTGACAATTCCGAATCAAAATTACTCTACAAGCCTTTCACTTGATTGAACCATAAAACTGTAATACTGTAAAATATCGCAGGGTTGTTTCTTCTCGATGTACACGACGCTGACGACATCACATTGTGCTTCCTGGCAAACCTGCATATCGGCACAAAAGTAGTTGGCGCAGTGGTAGCGTTTCAGACTTCCATGTTCGAGGCTCACTCTGTTCTGCTGTGTTTAAGTTTCTAGGCAAGAAACTTTATCCACGTTGCCTCTTTCCACCCAAGCGCTATTATAACTATTATTATTAAAAACAATACATTACCAGAGTACAGTGTTGCCACTCTAGTTCCGCTATATAACTCTATGTAATTTATAAATACAATATAAATACCATATGTCAAGTTGCTAGTAATACTATGAAGAAGCATTAAATTTGTATATTTTAAAGGAAACCTCGTGGTCAATACGAACAGTGTTTGTAGGCTTAGCATCATTGGTAGGCCTAACTGAATTGTAAATCATAGATAATACAGAATAATGTAAGAAAGTATACTCCAAGTAACGTGATACATGCCATCCTGACAGGTTTCAATATTTTGACATAAAGTATCATCAAGAATGTCAAAATACTTAATCATACATGGCATGTATCTTGTTGCTTGGAGTATGTACTATACTTTATATGAATTTGATAAGTAGGCCTTTTAGATTAAAGGATTTGTTTTACTAAAGAAGGGCGAATTCCAAACTAACAGTTTGTGATTAAGCCGCCCATAAACAGAAACAACGACAAAACGTGACAGGCAGTGGGGGCGCTACGGGGAGGTGAAATGGGGGTGGGGTACAGCCCCCAACAACCAGTGGCGTAGGTATCGTCGGAGAAAATTTGCATTTGAGAGTTTCAGGCGAAAAAAATCCAGTCTAAACATAGTTCTTTCCTTCTCCCTGATTGGGGCGTTGCCCTCGGGGAAATTGCATCAGGGAGCATCTGTAGACAAAAAATTAAATTTCCGTTCCCTAGGCCGGCCCTGGACCCACGTCTATTGCCATCTGTTTGTTGTTAAAATCACAAATCTGCGCTTCCCATCGGGGCCCCTCTTTCTACCACGCAGAATCCGCCCAGTCTTATGTACTAGAAATATTAAAACAAATCAAAAATGATTGGCAGTTACTATAGTATGCTTTATTTTATTCAGTTCAGTTAAATTACAACTGTTACCTGATTTTACCCAGCTGCACAGTGGATACCAGTAAACTGCTTAGTATCTTCTCCAGAGAGAGTATCAGAGCCAGAGCCAAAGAAGTAATAAGTCGGAAAAAATGAAAATTGAGTGATTTATGAATAATAAAACTACACATTATAATATTTAACATGCAAAAAAAAAAACAGGTAATCATTAACTTTGTGTGACAATCATGAAGGATCTCTCAAATGACTATTTCCAAGCACGGGCGGCGGAAGTGGGGAGAATTGGGGGACGCGTCCCCCTGTGATAACTCAGGATGGCCAGTCACCCTGAAACGTCAATCTAACTACAAAATCAAATAGACTACCTTTTATTGTGTTGCTATGATTGTCACCCGTGGTGCCGGAGCACTTCCCTTTGAGGTCCAAAGCAATAAAAAATAGCATGTATATATGGTAAATATTAATATTTGGTTATCGAATTGTAATCGGGTTGAACACTGCAATATATATCGCAATATCCAAATACCTGGATGCGTCCCCCGGGGGCAGAGTATCTGTGCAAGATTTAACCTTGTGGCCCCAACCCCCCACCCCCGATTCAAAAACGTTCCACCGCCTCCGTTTCCAGGGTGGACAGAATAGAAGTGTTATGGTTGACAGGGGCAGATCCAGGTTCCGCCAAAGGGGGAGGGGGCGCACTTTTCCCGTTCCGGGTGGGCGTGGTCGTAAGTTTTTTCTGACGAGTTAAAAAAAGGCATTTCCCCGTTGTTGGTCCACTGGTACCGTATTTTCGCCATATTTCGGGTTTTTGTTGTAAATTTGACCCGGCGCACCTAATAGAGGGGGGGGGGAAGCGCCGGTTACGCCCGCCCCTCCCTAAATCCGCCCCCTCCCTAAATCTGCAAAGATAAAAGAGATGATACAATTGTGTTTCTTTACTATATTTATTTTATATTTTAGAAAAATCATAAAGACTACAACAAAATATACAAAACCAAACTAGTGTATTAAAAATATAGACAACTTGTGCATTAATTCATAATTAGTAATCGTCCATATGGTATTGTCTTTAAATGTAAGAAAGATTTCTGGCCATTAGAGACCTGTAAACCTCTCAAATAAGCTGTAACAATTGCAGGACATGATATACTACATATATATCAAGTGCTGTGTCATCATAGATAGATAGTTCACATTATTTTTAGCTACGGCTAGACTGAACTCTATAACCACCTGTTCGATTAAGTAATGCTTCTTTTTCTTGGTGACGGTCGGAAACTCTAAAGGGCGCTCTGTTGGTTTAAACGTTCTTAATAATTCTGAAGGAGAGATGAACAAAAGCAGATTATAAGTCAACCGTTTTAAATTTCAAAAGAGCTGCGGTTTAGAAGAAAATAAATTCACAAATTTTAAAGCAAATAAATAGATGCATGAGGGAATTCAGTCAGTTTGATTTGCTAATACATAATGCTGTTTTGACACCGTTAAGTGGTTTTCATCAAGATAAACACACTACATACATGGTTTTTATTACATTAATTTAATTGTTTTCTTATTGTTGTAATCTGTGGGTTTCCAATATTTTGGTAATAGGCAACGATTAAAGGGAGGAAATTTTTCCTTGGGGAGTAATCTTATGATCAATCTTTCATTCTCTTGACTCGACCCATAATCAAGAAAACATCTTACTCAAATTATTACAGTGTCTTAATTCTCATATGGGTTCGGTAGAACTGGTACGGGGGGTGTATGGCGGCCGCCCTGTCAATATTTTGCAGTCGTGTCTCAACTTCATTCAATTGTGACATCTTAAAAATAGCTGTATCCAATAAAGTACCATTTTCGAGCATCTAGAAGTTTCATACTCTAAAATTTTCTCATCTCATCCCAACCATGGTGGGACTGACCATCCCGGAACTTTAGAAATTTCCAAACCTCGCAACAACCATGGTGTCTGTAAGTGTACACTTACACCATGATTGAGGTGACACCATGTACAGCGTCCCTGAACTTCACAAATTTCCAAATTTCACCAACCATAGTGGCTGTTAAGTGTACACAATAACCTTAAGTACACAGTCCCTGAACTTTACACATTTCCAAACCTCACTCAAACCATGGTGGCTGTTAAGATCAGCAGTAACTGCAAATAAATAATACGCAAGTAAAGAATAATTCCACTAAATGATGAAATAGCACTGTAGGCAAACAAAGGTAATTTTACTTAAGACCAATATAAAACACAACTTCAACGTAATGCCAATTAAACTATTATTCACTTAAGTTAGATATGAGAAACAACTTATATATGTAATGATAACTTATATATGTAATGATAACTTATATATGTAATGATAACTTATATATGTAATGATA
>JAOTQE010061626.1:0-18537 GCA_025631205.1 Nesometra sesokonis | reverse complement strand
GCACTCATTGTCTATGGTGCTCCATACAGGACGAGGTTAAAAATAAAGAATGTCGCGACGTTTACTGACTAGAGGGTTAGCGAGCGAAGCGAGCTCACCCTCTAGTTTATAACAATTCGCACTCAAACAAAGTACAGGAGGGGCCAAATAGCATTTAGCTAATTTCAAGGCCTTCCAAGACAAACATTAAACATACACAATAACTAAATACAGTATAATACAAACATTATAACATATCAGATAAAATTTGTTTTTTAAAAATATGAACTGAAGTTGAAGTGACTATATGGTTAGGGAGACTATTCCATATGACCAGTGGTTATATTAAAGGTGAATTGGGGGACTAAGAATGACTAAGGATTGAGAATGAGTGGCTAAAGAACAAGGACTGACAATAACTGTAAGAAAGACAGACTGACTGATTGATTGACAATAACTGGCTGACTCAGACAAAAACTGACCAATGGACTGATTTGAATGAATAAAGGTGAAATAAAATTCAACAAGAAGTTACTTTTACCATCTGTGATTAGTTTATCTTCTAGTTTTACTGCCTGTTTGCGTAGTTCAACATTTTCTATTGGACGTTTTCTGCTGGCAAGGTAGTTAACAAGGAACTGTGTTTGCTCCTGTAGCTGATGTATTGGGTATTCTGAAATAAAAAAAAAGAAATAATCATTAAAAATGTTGTGTCACTTTTTAAACAAAAAATTTGCTTATTTTGAAGAACTGCAAGAGTGTAAGTTATAACTGAACATAACATAATGATGTAGGCTTTTATATAGCAGTCTACACAACTAAGCCTCAAGGTGCACTCAACATTATATTACCCCAAACACTGGCATGGCATCTTCTTTGCTGAATGATATACAGTATAAATCAGCATATTGACATTCAAGCCTCCTAGGTACCAACTACTACACCACTCCTGGGTAGGGAGAAGAAAGTTTAGATGACTTTAGATGGAAGTTTAAGTGACTTGCTCAAGGACACACGCAAATGGCAAGCCTCAAACTCAATGCTGCACAACATGCTTCCAAATAAATATAAAAATATTTAACTCTAATTTTGCACAAATAAATGCTATCTTAAAAAAAGGAAAAAAAAACCCAAAACATTATTAATTTGTACTGATGAATGATACAATCCGACTTTAGAATTATCATGAGCCTTAAGGGCAGAATCATTTACGCGTTGCGTTTGCGGCTCCGTTTGCGGCTGCGGTTTACGATTGCGTTTTATGTGATTCCATTTGTGCATTTTTACAAGCGTTTTGATAAGCGGTCACCATGAAGTTAACATGGATATTGCAGCATCTACCTTTGGAAAAGGAAGAATTAGCAATAGGCCTAATGGTTTTGTGTTACAAACTCCACTTAACCATAAAAAGTGAAAGAGAAGGCACATGTGGTGTGTACAACATGACATCACCAAAACATAGACGACATTATAAAGCCAATTGTGTCACCCGTATTAGGCCCTAATTTTCTATGACGACCTTCCTCCGTTGTTTCAGCGCACATGGCATGATGTAAGACAAAATATACCCCATACAAAAGACGGGCACGTGTTTTAATACCAGAATGAATACACGTGTGCCATTAATTCCAGAAAAATTGCATTGGCGCATGCGTATAAGAGGTTGTTATTAAAGTTACCATACGGATAATATGTTTGAAACCGGATGAATCGCTCCATGTAGCGATTGAAAATAAGTGCATGCGATTCCGGAGGACACATGCAAACGCAACCGTACTAATGGAATCACTTTCGCTTAAAACCATTGTCTCGATTTAACTGCGCCGCAACCGCAAACGGAGCCACAAATGCAACGCGTAAAAGGATTCTGCCCTTTAAACAGTAAAATCTGCAATACATTTTATTTTATGCTATTTTGTTAATAATTTTATTTTAAATTTGTAGGCATGGGCCATAGGAAAATTATCAGTTCAATCTGTATAATTTATGAAACACTGAATTGTAAAGTGAATGCTTTCAGCTTTTAAGCAACATTGAAAAATATTGAGTTTGATGAGTCAGCAAATTCAGAAATTGCCTTCAACCCTTGCTGGGTTTCAATTTCTTCATTCACTAATGATTCATTGCAGGCAATAACCTTCCAATACTGCCTGTACCACAAACACAATAATTGTTTAGTAATTTAGATTAATCCTACAAATCAAAGTGTCAACAAACTGCATGGGTGACAGATCTAAAACAAACATACCCTTTGTAACGCCCAGGTACCCACTTATACTCATGGGTGGAGCAAGGCAACATGGGTAAATTATCTTGCCTAAGAACACAAACAACCGACCAGAGTGAGCCTCAAACTATCAACTTTGTGATTGTTAATCTGAAACACAACAGCTGTGCTAAATGCTCGCACTATGGATTTCATACATAGACATTAACCTACTTGATAATAAAACTGAAATACTTTCTTGAAGTCTCTCTGGCAACTGGATTCTCTGACACTTGAGAATGCCTGGGTGACTACGATGTCTAAACGTTGATGAATCAGCCTCTATACTTTCATCAATAGTCGTTTTATTTTTTTCTATAGTAGACTGAGAAATGAAATCATATAATAATATAACATTTGGAAAATAACAACCCTAATGTTTCAATAATTTATTTCTTTGAATTAAATAAACACTCAAAGCTTTAGTAATATGCATATATTCTCAGTAGATATTTAATAACATTTTATTTTTTGTAAAAGTGGTAGGAACAAAAGCGGTTAATAACAGACCGTCCATCCAGATCAGGGCGGATTTAAGGACATACTTCGGAAGTAAATCAATATAATTAACAATGAGAGCAAAATTGGCAGTCCGTTAATGTACGTTAGTATCCGTCTAGTATCTGTTTAGTTTCCTGTTTTCCCCTGTCAACTCCGTTTCATGACCGGGAGCATCCAGTATGAACGATGAGAGATATTTCACATGCACAAATCTTGGACCGGATTTCGACTGGAAAAAAATCGCTGTTACGTATTAGTCACTTATCTGTTAAGCTTCCGTTTTATCGGTTTCTTTTGCGTTTCTCATACTGAACTGCTCCGTTAGTCTCCGTTCATCTCCGGTGATTGTTATTACTCTTTTAGTGGAAGTTTCACCTATGTTTATTTCAAACTTCAATTCATGTTTTTTTTTCTTTCTTTCTTATGGTAATGTGTATAATATTATAGTTCAGTTAGACAGAGCTATGGTACTACTAATTTAGTATTTTACAGTTACAAAATTATTGTCATTTACTGTACATGGTGGTGAAATATAGTAAAAACTGTAAAACAGGGTGGATATGGTTCTTGTTTAAAGTTTCATTAATAAAAGTGACCTTTCTACAAACATACACATGTAGCTGATGTATACTTTTTGACATTTTTATTTTCAGCATAAAATCATGATAAAATGAAAAATAGAAATATTCACCGGATTATTGCCGGACAACGAAACAAATGAAATGTAGAAGTACAGTACCTATACCGAATGTTCGACGGACACTTACGAATAAGTAATGGAAGAAATAAAACTATGAATGGGCAGGTAACGTAAGTTTATTTGAAGAAACGAAACAACACAGGCAAAGAAACATATAAGGGATGGACATAGACCAACAATGAAGCGTAATTGTATCCTGTAGTATATCTTGGGTAGAAGGAGCTGGTGATCATACCTGCCAACATTTGTACTCTCGAAAGCGGTAGGACGTCTCATAGACGCGAAGCAAGTGCACCAGCGCCCTTGCTTTGCCGGATTTTGCTTTGATGAGCAAAAAAAAAAGAAAAAAAGGAAAAAAACGGTCCCCCGTTTCCGTTAATGGGGGTATTTAAGCTGAAAATTCTTGCTTTTAGTGACAATTCGCTGCGTATTTTCATGTTTTTTGGTGTCTTTGGCAGTTGTCATCGTGTACATTTTTATTTTGTCTTAAATTTTAAAAAGCGGTAGGATTTCCATGCAAAGGCGGTAGGCGGTAGGATTTCCATGCAAAGGCGGTAGCCTACCGCCAAAATCGGTAGGGTTGGCAGGTATGGGTGATGATACTTCTCTCCACTCCCTTTTTCTTTGGCATGCGAAGTTTTTGATGTTCACCCGATGAGAACTTAAAGACTTCTGATTTTGGGTCTTGGAAGGCTTTTTACTCGGAACTCATGTGTGCGTTAGAGCAGCGGCATATCCAGAGCAACGAGCAACCCCCTTAGATGTTAAATGTCTGTGGTCTTTTCGTTCACATTCGCTTACTGTTTGTTAGTCAGTCCGTTGAGCAGCGGCATATACAGAGGGGGTGCTCGAGCAACCCCCTTAGAGTTAAATGTTAAATGTCTGTGGTCTTTTCGTTCACATTCGCTTACTGTTCGTTAGTCAGTCTGCTGTCCATACTCGTTCCTTTTAAGTTTGTTGTTTGTTTTAACCATTCAGCTTCCATTACTTTGCAACTCCTGAGATGAAACCGCGACAACTTTTGCCGACGGAAATTTTTATCCATACTCTGTTCGTTTGTGCAATCCGGTGAGAAGTGACACTGGTGTTAACATAACAATCATTCATTTGGAATTTGATTCTTTTGAAACATGTTCGGATTGTAGTGAACACCCAAATTACCGTGGCTCTCCTCACTAGGCACGGCCATGCATGGATGAGTCCCATTTGCATACCGTGCCCCCGGTGTTGCATGCCGACGTCCAAAGGCAAGTCCTGCAAATCCGACACTACTTGATTATACCTGATGCAATACGGACGTCTTAGAGACACACACCTAGAGTGATTAATTACACACCTATACTGTGCTGTATCAAGTGGTCAATATAGCTAGCTGGTCTGGTGCTGGAACAAGCCTGGCTCATCAGAACAGTGAGTGGCAAAATCACAACAGGATATTGGAATAGAATAATATTGGAAACAAAAATAAAATGTAGATAGGTCTAGCTAGGTTTAATTCTAGCACCGTTATTACAGATTCTCGAAAAAAAAATCTGGTCTTGTCTACCCTAGGCCGTGGGTCGTTTCGCCCCGATTAAGAACAAAATTAGTCCGGTTCAAACATGTTTACACGTCGTTATGCCTTCTGCTTCTTTGGCCTACTAGGCCTAGGCCTACGTTTAAAAGGTATAATTTGTAATGTAAACCTGCAAATAAAATACTTAAATAGATAGATGCTTACAGCCGTGGAATATTTAATCTTCTTGCAGATGTGATTTTTAACTAAATTTCGCCTTGTTAATCGGAAATATGAAGACAAAACAACGGACAAACCAGAAGTCATGTCTCTAACACAGGAGGCCGCCATTGTTACTACAATGGTTGCCAGGTACACTGAAACAATTTAAGCCCAATCGATTTCTGTTGCCAGTTTCGCTGTTCTTGTCCTCTGGACAGGATGTTATGCTGTTGTGCTGGTTTACCCAAAATTGTAAGAAATACATATAGTTAGTTCAGATAGTTATCTTGAAAATTGTAAGAAATGCATAAAATCCTCCTAAAACAGAGTATGGGAAAACAGTGGCAAAATCACAACAGGATATTGGAATAGAATAATATTGGAAACAAAAATAAAATGTAGATAGGTCTAGCTAGGTTTAATTCTAGCACCGTTATTACAGATTCTCGAAAAAAAAATCTGGTCTTGTCTACCCTAGGCCGTGGGTCGTTTCGCCCCGATTAAGAACAAAATTAGTCCGGTTCAAACATGTTTACACGTCGTTATGCCTTCTGCTTCTTTGGCCTACTAGGCCTAGGCCTACGTTTAAAAGGTATAATTTGTAATGTAAACCTGCAAATAAAATACTTAATGGTAAATATGGTAAAATGGTCCTAATATGAATGAGCATTAATCTCAAATTTTTTGATTTAAACTCTTCAAATATACATTATTAACAATTGAAGCTAAAATGATGCTGAAATACTGCATAATTAATTTATCAAACGCAGAGGTGTTTCTAATACCATTTTTTAAAGTTTTAGATACACTATAGTTTTAGATACACAAAAGGCTCTGTAAGCAAAGACATTTGTTTAAAAATGTTGATTTGATGGTAATACTGTAATAGATGTGGGTCTAGGGCCCTAGTGGTCGGGGGAAAAAGTTTTCTCTACAGATGCTTTCTGGTGCTCTTGTGTGCAAAAATGTATTTTTTTTCAACTCTAAATAATATTCTGCCAAGTCAAAAAAAGGGGAGGGGGGTGGTGAATCTCAAATTTCTTGATTTAAACTTTTCATACATTATTAAGAATTGAAACTAAAATGATGCTGAAATACTGCATAATTAATATACCAAATGGAGATATGTTTTATAAATACTACTTTTAAGTTTTAGATACACAAAAGGCTAAATGTTTAAGCAAAGAAATTTGTTTAAAATGTTGATGTATTAGGTGTGGGTCCAGGGCCCTGGTCCAGGAAAAAAGTTTTCTCTACAGATGCACTCTGCCGGTGCTCTTATAGAGATTCAAAGTGTGCAAAAAAGTTTGGTTTTTTTTCGACTCTAAATAATATTCTACCAAGTCAAAAGGGGAGGGGGGGGGGGGCTCAGGCCTGGTGCTACCCTGCCCCCACCCCCTAATCCAAGACTGCTTTTGTTCGTGCAAAGAATATTAATTTATATTTCTCATACAGTCGATCTTCCAACTGATGTGATTAATTCACTTTTTTCTACTCAAAATTAAAATTAAACAAATATACAAGTAACTAAACGTTTATTAAATAATCAACAGGTAAATTTGCAAAGAAATTTAATTCTTGTGGATTTTGGAAGGAACACCCACTTTAACAATGTAGATGACAACCAACCGTAGAACCAGTAAGTACCACTTATGGAAAATATAGAATGTCACATTTAATTGTCATATTTTATTTTCAAATAAGTTCAATACAATTCAAATATTAAAATACAACAATATGAAACACTGATTTCAACAGGTAACTTATTTACTCTTTATCATTGTAACTACTATCTAATCATAATAATTACATTATCTTTGGCAAATAACACTATTTGTTCAAGGCACTTGCTTATTTTAAGTTTTGTACATAAATTATACAACCAAATAATGCATATGTAAAACACAAATGCAAATTAATTTGAAAATAACAAATTATAATGTAAGATATAAAAGTATGGTATGGCATATAAAACAATATAAAACAATTAATATAATTACATTATCTTTGGCAAATAACACTACATTATCTTTGGAATACATTATCTTTGGTAAATAACACTATTTGTTCAAGGCACTTGCTCATTTTAAGTTTTGTACATAAATTATACAACCAAATAATGTACAGTATATGTAAAACACAAATGTAAATTAATTTGTAAATAACAAATTATAATGTAAGATATAAAAGTATGGTATTGCATATAAAACAATATAAAACAACTGATAGATATTGTCACTTTTTATAAATCATAAATTAAATATGGTATATATATATAAAAGTATATAGTAACTATTTTTTTAAATATAATTTACAGTACAAAATTATAGCACCAATGAATTAAAATGAACAATCTACATAGAAATTAACGGGTACTTAATATATGATAAATATTACTTTAATAATTTAAAAACATAACACTGTATTTCACAGTAAAAATATAAAACAATCTTTATTATAAATATCATATATTAATTTGCATTAATAAACCAACTTACATAAAAGTCTCAATTATATAAAAGTATAATATTGCATAGTAAAAAACAATATAAATTACCAATATTTTCATAATAAAACTCATAAATTTAGTATATTCTTTTATAATAAATAAAAAAAAGAAATAAATAGGTATATTTTAAATACTGACAATTGTGACCAAAAATGTTTACATTAATTTATATAGTTACTTCAAATAAATTATTAAATATATTCACTTTCATCAAATATATTTACACAATTTAATAGAATTATTATAAATTAATTTGTTTTATATTATTATGTATTCAATTAAATTGAAAAAAATAATGAGTCATGCAATAAAGTATAATTATTATGCAAAAGTACTGTAACTGATTTGTTATGGAGTTACAATCATTTAATTTATGCTTTTATTTTTTAATATCAAAGATACCTATACTGCTATACCTACTACTGTTATCCAGACAATTTTTAAGTGGGGGTCCAAGAATTTATATTCCGGACAAGGTCAGTATGTTTCCAGTTTGAGTCTGAAAAGCAAGAAAAATGGCCTTGTATCCTCCATTTTTGCCTGTTTTTATGCAGGAAGGCTACTCTCAAAGGCTCGTTTCTAGGTGCTTGTGGAGTTTTAAATATTTTTTCATAGCTTAGGGGGCTAAGATCCCCTGACACCCCACCAATGTTATTTCTACTATGGTATCAATAACTATCATGGTAACATAATTAAAATACTCTTTATACATTCAAACAATGTACTTAAAACACTACTACTAGAAAATTAAAACATTTTTGTACACATTTAATTATAATCTATTTTACCAGTAATTGTTAAAGTGAGGTACAACTTCCATCAATTATAATGAAATACAAATATATTTGTACCCTTTATTTACAAATGCTTCAACAAATCTAGTACTTTACTGTGTAATGATTACCTAATATATTTGAAAAAAAAATAGTATCCTAAAATACAAAAATGTATTGTAAGATCAAGGAGTATAAAAATTCTTTGGTAGCCTGGATCAATAATATTTCCAGGCTTATAGTGCATATTGAACTTAATAATTTTACGAAGGCCATGCTATATGATTGTTTTATTTTTTAAGCACAATTACTAATACCCCATTGAGACTAGCATCGCATTGTAATCGGTCGTAGCAATTCATTTCATTCATTCATTTCAGTAGTTCATTTTAAAATCAACAAATACAATATAAATTCACGAAAGCATAACCAATTGCACCCACTCGCAAAGTAAAATCATGCGTGAATGTTCACCAATAGTAATCCATATATAATCGATATCGTAATTGTTACCCGTTGCAATTTGGTACGACAATCTTTATTACTCCTGATTGCGACGGAATCGGTTGGCAGGGAATCACAACGGATTCCACAAACACTGATTGGCTTTGGTCAATCAGCATGAGTCAGTCATGTATGATGTATACAATGTCTTCATTCTGTCAACAATCCGCGCGAACACACTCAAATACAGGATATGCCTAGGCTACATAGAATAATGAAAGTGTGTGTGAACGCACCGGACGGTTGCGATCCGTTACGAATGAGAGTAATTGAATTTACATTACCTCCGATTACTCCAGATTACATCGCAACCGATCACATTTCAAGCCTAGTCTGAATAGGGTATAATGCTAAGATTTAGGTGAATTAAAATTGAGGAATTAACTATATTGGTAAAAACTAAAAATTTAATGGGAAGTATAATATATATGTACATGATGCTTTTAAATAGACACTTTCTTTTCTGTAATTGGTTTAATTAATGTAGAAATATAATTGACTTAAAATGCCAATCAGTTGTCATTAAAGTTTGAAACCATCTTAGTATAAGCGCCTACAAATGCATTCTCTTCTCAAATAAAATCAGAATTTATTGAAAAAAAAAGCATTTAATTATGCATAGCTGTTAGTCTTACTTGTGAAGTAAACTGATTGTTTGATCTATCTGCCAATAAAATAATAATCTAAAATTTTAATCCTCGTTCAATTGTAATTCTACCATAGAATTCCGTCTGTGACATCTTAATAACACCCATCAAATAAAGTTCTGAAAGAAATTAAAAAAATATGCCATAAGTTATTTTAATTGAAACCGTAAAGTCCACTAATACTTCAGGTTGTTATTTACAAGTCTAACTATTATACACAAGGTAAGATAACTTTAACACTCTATCATTCTCAGTTTCATATAAAGAAATTATGGAATCAATATTTAAACAATAAGAGTTTCATCATCAAAAATGCTATAGATTCCTGACAATGACATAATTCAATTCAATTTAAATAAACAATATTTCATCTCACAATTCAAAACAAAATGATGATACAGCATTTATTTAGAGGAAAAAAGAAAAATGCGTAGTTAGGGTCTTTAAACAACTAACAGTGTGAGGGACAATGCAATAATGAAATATTGAAAACTGAGAGGATGGTTGTGTACCTCATTGTTTGGATGGACTTTCATATTCTATTTGATTATAGGGTTTTATACGGGGCACCGTCCGACAAACTACCCATTCTGTCCTACAAACCATGGTTTGTAAAAGACAAAAAAGACAAACCATGGTTTGTAAAAAACAAACCATGTTTTGTCTTTACAAACCATGGTTTGCCTTTCGATAAAAAAGACAAAACATTGTTTGTCTTTTACAAACCATGTTTTGTCGTTTACAAACCATGGTTTGTAGGACAGAACGGGTAGGGTGTCGGCGATGCCGCCCCGCAGTTTTATGTGTACATATTTAAAATATGTTGCAGTTACAGTCTAATCATTTTATGCTTCACTACTCAACAATGCATACTTACCAATACAAATTGTAAAGACTTTTACAACAACCTGTTTGTAGGAACCTGGTGGACAAAGTTCATTGAACGACATAGATCCATCTGATGAGGTAAAATTACTGATTTCCCTATAATAACAATTAAAGTATAAAAAAACTTCAAATTTATGTTCAAATGATCATCTGTCTTCTAAATATTTAGCAAATTATGTTAATTTTAAGTACAAGAACAAGTACAATTAACGATATAACTTCAATTGTAGATAGAATGATTTCCAAACTATGATACTGTTTTTTTTCTAAATTTAAAATTACTGTTATCCCCAAGAATAAGAGCAAGACATGGCGCAAAATATCAAATTAATTCACTGCTGTACGTGGCAAGATTACACAATGAATATATAAAATAAATAATCAAATTGAACAGATAATATCAGTTCTTTCTGGTTTTTCTCATTAGTTTTTTTTTACCCAATACAAAACATGGTTTATTAATTTGTAGTATTATTAAATAAAATAATTACTCATGCTAATAATCAACCAACTATGATTTTGTTAGCATTTCTTGAGGGGTGCTATAAACTGTATGCTTATAAAAACTATAGTAGAAACTGAGTAGGGGGCTTTAGAAAATTAAGAAGTGATGAAGGAAACTAGGACGAACCAACAATGACACATAAGATATGAAATGTACTGGTTCATCTTCTTAAAAGATTATAAGACATAGGCACAGTGTAAAAAATGGTTTATATGGACCTAAAAGAACCCAATAAATCTTTCAAAGCAAGTAGGGAGTTACTGGTCCACACATCCCTGGCCATAGACAGCAGAATGTAGTTCCGATCTTCAGATCATGACCCGAGGGACCTCAGAAGAGAATGTCATCGAATGTGTGAACATCACGTCCACTCTTCTGCACCAATGGCAAGTTATGGAAGTAATTTTAAAAGGGGTATTACATAAATGTTTTTGCATTATTATTATTGCTATTCAATTTTAGTGAATATTTGTTTAAATTGAATGGGAATTTAGTTCCTTAATTAGGAAGGAAAAATTATAAGAATAATATCACGTTTATGATGAGATGCAGAACTCTGTGTGCAAGTATGGTACTCATCAAAGGAGATCAATAAAACAGTAAAATTTCACCAGAAAATGTTTTCAAAATTATCTTACTTAAGAACAGCCTCTTGTGAAATAGTCAAAGAATCGGTGGCACTTCGATCTACATCATCTTGCAACATATCCAGGGTCAAGACACTTTCCATCGGCTCCTTCACTGTGAACTCATTAGGAATATCTTTACCCTCTTCTTTAATTGGATCAAATTCCACTAACTGTTGTTGTATGTCAAGTTCAATGGGTACTTCATTTATACTTTCAGTGGTCAGTGGATGTCCAAGAGTTATACTATAAAAAAATAAATGAAACAGAAAAAAGGAAAATAGAAATATATAATTTTATGTGATGTATATAAAATTAAAATGAAATACTTGAAAATGTAAGATTCTAATAATCGGAAGTTTATCTGAATTTTGCAAAAGATAAATCGTTGTTACTAAATGTATCATAACAAGAGTAGAGTGGGTACCTGGTTAGTACACATGGCACATTCACTGATTACAGCTGTAACATTATGGAATGATCAGGTTCCATAGACATTTGTTCTAATAACTGATTGTGAAGTTTACATACTTTGGCCAGCTCTAAAGTTTCACTTTATAGCAAAAGAAAATATTATTAATAGACCACAAGAATGACAGTAACTGCAGTAATTACTAAGAAGCAATTTCTTAATTAATGATAGCTAAATAATATTATTGTATATGTGGCCTGACAAAATGAAACAGAGGTTAACAATCCAAGTTTTTATATGCTATCTGAAATCAAACTAATTGATATTTTATTCACTGGGATTTGAAGATATAGGTAATTTTTTGATGCACAAAGTAATATATAAATAAAATTTTAGTAAATAGTGATTGAAAGTTGGTGCTATTTAAAAGAACAACACTGAAGTCAATCATAAAAAAAACATATTTTAAAACTTTGAATGATTGAGTTAAACAAAATTTAAATTGACCGTAATTATTGAATAGTTGTAGATACAAAGAAAAGCCTCCATTTCACATCTGTCAGTCTAAATCCTTAGTGCAATCTTTTCTTAAAACTCACTTGTTCAAATAGATTATTGGTCTTATAGTGCTGTGAGACAGCAGATTAAGAGCGCTTTATAAAAGCAAATTATAATTGTTGTTGTTGTTGTTGTTGCTGCTGCTGTTATTATTATTATTATTTAAAAGAAAATTTATTTAATCAATTTGATTTAAAATTAATTAACACTTCAATTGGCTGTTTCAGTGAAATGAGATCATCAGCTCATGCTTCACTTTGCCAGAACACGTCACATATCATATATTATAACTTACCTATCTGCAGTAACAAGAATACTGTCCCTGGTAGTCTCTGATAGACGGGTTGAATCTGAAAGAAAAAGAATATTTAAAATATAAAGGCAAAGATTAATATATTTAAGAAGGTGGAGACAGTTGAGAGATACAATGTAATATGTGACTGATGAAGTCCAAGAAATGTGGAAGACTATGATTGGCAACCTCTACTGGGGTGGATCAAGGCATTTCCCAGAAGAGGGGTCCAGAAAAAAAGTACTTAAAATAAAAAAAAGTATGGTATACAGTAACTAATGGTTTATACACTAAAACACTTAATTCAACAAAGATCCATCAAGGAAGTAATTTTTAATCCAGAGTCTCTATCAACCTTAGCCACACCATGGTTGCTGCTGAGTTTTAGATTTTTTTTAAAGAATACGGAACACCTACATGCCTAGAAATTGCATTTTCAGGGCTTATTTTTTTTTTTTAAGGGCCACATCAAAGTTTGAGAGGGGTGTGAATGCTACTGACACACCTACAGTGTTCTCTCTAGGCGCTTTAAACATCATTGTACCATTGGGACTTGCACCATGATGCTGAGAGTTAGCCATGATGCTTGGTATATTTTCCATGATGCTTGGGACTTCCCATGATGTCTTACAGTCTTTCATGATGCTTATGAAACATATTCCTTGATGCTTGCAACATCTTTCATGAGGCCTAAAACTTTATTTTATAGTCTCAGAATGCTATTTAGGGCATCCTCTTTATTATTAAAAACATACCGAGTCAGCCCCAACTATGATTGACTTAGATGTTTACCATGATACTTGTCTAGGATGCTGGGGAGAACACTGCACCCCTAAATCTAACCCAGCTCTAAGGATATGATACTTAGATATGATACTCAAAAGTACCAAGTACTGACAAGAAATAATAAGAACCGATAGCAACACATGTAAACTAACCTGTAGAAAGCATACTTGCTCGCTTACTAACACTGTCTGTCATTGCATCCCTCATGCCCTCAACCTCTGAAACTTCCTACAAATAATAATTAAATCTAAAGATTAATTAAGGTCAGCAATTCAATTTCTTTATTTCAGAAGTAAAATTCCATAATATGAAAACCAAATAGTAATACAAGTACAAAACAAAACCACAACTGTAATAAAGGGCATTGCAACTTGCATTTCAATTCTCATTAGAAATAAAATATAGTGAATGAATGAATGAATGTAGTTCATGCATAAATGTTTGTGACTGACCAAACTCTATCGTCACAGAATACTACATAACCTACTAGAATACCACCTACTCTGTTAATATCCAAGTTTTCCTCATCAGTATGAGCGAGGGCGTCCCGCAGGTAATAGATACTCCAAATTGGGTGGTCAGCTTTAGTTGGACTTTCATAGTCGCATGGAATGGCATGACTTCTCCATACATTCATTAGCTGTTCACTTTTTCTAGTACCTGTAAAAAAGTAAGCGATTTAATTAATTAAAATTACCACAAAGTTTTTTAATGTACAAAAAAGTATACAAGTACTGTATAAAAAGAGTATATCCATCAGGTTGTTCACAATGAACCAAGCTTTTGGCTGTATCAGATGGTGGTATGTTATTTACCTACGACCTTTTTTTATTATGAAACGTTAAATTTTGCGATTTGTAAGTTGACCAAGGCCTATGTTGGAAATAATAACTGTTATTTAACTTAATTTATTTTGGTTGAAAGCAAATGATGTTAATTTTCAAGATACAGTACTTGCCTATAATTGAACAATGTTTAGACCCCATCCCCCTCCATTGCAACAAACTCTATGATTAACTATGATTTAACTAGTTCTGGGCAGCGAGCCTTTCTATCAACTACATTCTGACTCACTAGGGCATGCATACACATGATGCCTTTATACTGTGATTGATATACAATTGTAAATAAAACGAAGCAAGGCCATGTAAACAATATCTCATTTTTATTATAACAATCACATTTTTCTTACTCAGGGGAATGTTTCTAGGCATCGTTTTTGACAGATGAAATCTTTTGAGATTTTTGCGTCCTTCATGTTTTTATGTTATGGCAAAAATTAAGGGTGTGTCGAAATGGCTTTACAATAGTTGGCGAACAGCAACATGCTGTTTAGGGGTTTAATAGAATAGAAATGAGAGACAGAAATCATTTAAATTGCATAGAAACAAGAAGCGTGGATTTATCATTAAGCATCACATTGCTTTTATTATATAACATGCAACAAATTTAATTTACGCATCAAATTTCCTGAGACAGATGAATAAAAAATGTAAGAAAATCAATAAATATACTTGAATCTTACCTGTTCTGGTTGGTAGCCTAAATAGTTCTGCAGTACTTGGATACGATTGCAAAGGCATTATCTAATAGAAACAAAGCGAAAATTATAATAAAATTATCCTAAAATATACCAAGTACCATTTTTTCTTGGTATTCAAATGTTTTAAACATACCATTGCATTAATATGTATTAGCAGTCAGGAAAACGGCATTTCTTTATAAATAGGAAGGATGGGAGTATATTTTTTTTAAAGCTGTAAATGACAATGTATAACTGTTGCTTAAACAAAATGAAAGGTGTTTTAGTACATAACTGCACTCACCTACACACAACTGCAGTGGTGGATTTGTTGTGGAGAATATTCTAAACAGAGATTAGGAGTTTGAGATACAAATGTTAAAGGTATTTTGTAAATTAATATTTGTTTTTGATCGAGGGTTACATATGGGGTACAGAGAACTTATATGTCATTCTTATAAATGATGTTTCCTAAAGCTCAATCCAGATTATCAAACTCATTTGACAAAAAACATTTATTATACCCATAAGGTATTAATATTTCTATGAATAGTCATGATGTGACATCATCATGACCATATATAGACATATCAACATTTTTTTGTCAAAAAAAAATTTCATAGTCTAAACTGAGTTTAATGCTTAACTTCTTCACATTATTATCAGGGTTCAATTTAGCACAAATCTAAAATTAAATGGGAACTCTAGGATTAAACACTTCTATGGATACACCTATAAACCAATTAGTGTTATAACATTTGGACAATGATATAATGCATGAAAACACTTTCTGAAGTAGGCATTAAATCAAAAAGCGGGTCTATACTCATGTTTCATAAAAAAAATAGGAAAATTGTGGATTTTGAAAGGGTTGTGTTTGAAACCACATCAAAAGTCAGATTAAAAATTATCTTTTTTAATGTGAATTTGACTCCTCTTTCCATTTATGTGTTATATTTGTAATGTGATTTCAGTTTTCAAATAAAATCAAATCAAATTACCTTTATTGCAACCACATTGACTGTCGATTGGATGTTACATGTGACATAGATTATACATTTACATAAACATCATATTCAATAACAAAAAGTAGAGTGGCCAGCGATGAACAAACTACCAATAGTTATATGCCCCATTATTGAGTATGAATTTGTTTTTATCTCTCTGTTTTAATTTTAGGTAATGAATAAGATAATGTTTCTTAGTTGATACTGGTGAGTTGGAGCAGGCGTAAGTAGATTGTTCAATCAGTGATCACTCTTCTTGATTTTTAGATAATATCGCTTGCAATAATCAATAAAACAATCTGAGAAGCGAGGTAGATTCAACGCATTTAAAGGTTGGTCATAAAATATCTCAGGTATTATATTTCCTACTACTGCTGCGTTGGATTCAAGCACAGCCTTTCAAAATCTCTTATTTTCCTATTCTTTAACACTGTGTAGTAGACCCACTTTTGATTTGGGACTCACTTTCCAACACATTTGTCAGCATCAGTGTTCAAAAATGTTGAGAAATTTATATTATCTGTTAGGTCACAACTAATTGTTCTATAGATTTATCCATAGAAATTTTAATCCTGGAGTTCCCGTGGCTGTGCACAAGTCTGAGTTGGTGACTTTGGACCAGTATTACTGGAATAACCACCTGATACATAGGCAGTTGATACAAATACATAAACTGCATTCATTCCGTTGCAACCTACTTATCCCCTTACATCATTGGTCTTGCATAGCTTGTTTGATGTTGCCATATTCTGTCTCATCACTTCTTTCTGTAACTGAATATCCTCATCAGC
This sequence comes from Nesometra sesokonis, assembly GCA_025631205.1. NCBI lineage: Eukaryota > Metazoa > Echinodermata > Crinoidea > Comatulida > Antedonidae > Nesometra > Nesometra sesokonis. Next base: position 1,554 of record JAOTQE010061626.1, on the reverse strand, counting down.
GAATGTCAGGCGTCTCTTTTTCCCTTGTCTTGGAGCTTTTGGACTGGCTGCAATCAGAGAAAGTTCCAAACTTGGAATTGTGATCTACAATACAATACAAAAAAAGGCTTACATTATTTGTATGGGCCTACTTAACAAACATGAACGTTTTATTGATTTGTAGTTAAAACTTTCTGTAAGTGGTCATTCTCTGGGTAATGATCATCCTCATAATTCTTTTCTTCTACCTATGGCTGTGCACATCTATCTGATATTGATATTTGTTATATGCTTTTCTCCAACTGACAAGCCTTCAAACTGTTCAGTTGGATTTCTAGTGAGTTCTCTTTTGAGTGTAAACCTCCAAAACAACAATTTGCAATGGAGTTTTTGACCATTAATCTTGAAAAATTACTATTCTCACAAAGTTAATAACTTGGATCATTAAATTTAAGTTAAATAAAAGTTCAACTTTAAATGCTTTTGTTAAATGATCATTGAGTGCTATGTGAGGCAGTATTGCCCACAGTAAGAATTTACAGGTTTTGGGTCTAATAAATCAAACACTTTCTTCATTTTTTTGGGACTTGTAACTTGCTACATAAAATATAGAATTTTAATATACACAAATTTAGTTGGAAAGTTCTTTAACTTTGTATTTTGCAATTTTAATTCATCGTGAAGACATACAAATTTCATTGCACAGTGTAGTATATTATGGAAATTTAGCAGTCCTGCGTGATTCAAATGTAATCACTAAATTTCAAAACTTTTTTATAACGATTCAAAATTCCATCTCAGATCAGTGTTTTTTGGAATAACGATCAACAAGAAAATAGCCTTCAGAGAGAATCAAGCTGATGTTTTTACATTGGTTTAATAATTTTGCGATTTTTGTGTAAGTTTCAGTTTTTTGTTAATTTTCCAGCTTGTTGGTATTAGGAGCGTTTACTTTCTTATTGGAATCTAATCCTGGGAATTTTAAATCACAAATATTATTAAGTGTGTTATATGGTTCAATTTGATTTTGAAACATTAACTACCTTATCAGCTTGTGGTGTAACCTCTTGGGGTGATGTGGTGACATCAGGCAAAACTTCACTGACAACTGGTGGCACTGTTAATTCCTCAATAGTTAACTTGGGTGAAGATAAGACATCTTGTGATGGTCTAACTTCTTCAGTCAGTGAAACATCACCAACAGTGGGCCCTGTCAGCTCCTCTACAGTGGAAAGTATGGGGTCTATGGCATGATGTGATTTGGTGAAATCAGACAGATGTATGTTACCATCAGAGGGCGCTGTTAACTCCTCAATAGTAGGGAACTTAGGTGACAGCAGGACTTCTGGAGGAGGTATCAATTGTGGTTCTGGTGACCTAATTTCTTCAGCCTCTGGTTTTCTCTTTGGATGCTTCCGAGATTTTCTCTGATGAATGGGAGAGAGGACAAGCTGCCCAGTCTCTTCTTCAATGAGCAAAAGTCTATCACTAAATAGCAGAAAATAATTATATTAATTATTAACTTAATGATACATATAATTATAGCAATATATCTGTTTTAGTTTGGGTGGGGAT
>JAOTQE010061615.1:0-18539 GCA_025631205.1 Nesometra sesokonis | reverse complement strand
AATTTTGTCATTTTGTACACGGTTGACCCGAATAGTAGTGTTTTCCAAATGTGGTACTCATTGTCTATGGTGGTCCACACAGAACGAGGTTGAAAATAAAGAATGTCGCGACGTTTACTGACTAGAGGGTGAGCGAGCGATGCGAGCTCGCCCTCTAATATATTTGTAATTTCATTTTAGTATGCCGCTTTTATAGCGATGTAAGAGATCGCTCCCTTCCACACCACATCTCATTTTGTCATGTTTGTGAGGCCAGTGGCCCGTATATACTGAATAAAACCTCTCTGTTGAAGAGGAACGAATTAGAAATTAGAGCATAGGCTAGACATAGGAAGGCTAGGCCATAAAGGATTAAGCTCAGTCCTGACCATCAAACTTATTTGACAACAAAACTTATATGGTAATGATATATCCATGTATTGTCATGGTGTGATGTCATAATGACCATATATAGGCATATCAAATTTTTTGGCAAAGAAAATTTGATATTCTGGACTGAGCATTAGGTAGGAGCAAAACTTTGTTTGGATGGTTAGTCAACTTTTTTTCTCTTTTGTGGGAAAAAAAATCTACCTTTAATTTATTACAATTTTTATAATACATAATTATTTGCACTTATTTAACATGCATTTATAACATTAATAGCATCATTTTCAATTGTGTGATGTTATTTTTTTATCTGAGGTACAGGTGAAAATCCTCAGATTCTAATTGATTTTACTTATATTGTACGGTATATAGTAACAGTATAAAATAAATAAATAAATTAAATATATATCTATGATGTTTTTCACTGTTTTTCGTTAATGGTACTGTATGTTATGACCATTTTTACCTATTAACCCTTTTTATTTTTTTTATTATATTTTATGTTTTTTTTTTATTTCTTTATAAAATTGATCACTAATACATTCTCATTTATACTATACAGAGATAAAACTTAAATGTTGTTATCAAATTAGATCAGTGTACACTGCAGTCTACTGTGCATCAGATATAGTACAGTATATGATGAAAAAAAAAATTAAACATCGGTAGTTCACAACACAATAAATAAGAAAAACAAAATATTCAATGAGTGTTCCTAATGCGTTCAAATCTTTAACTGTAAACTTAAAAACATTCCATGACTGTTTACACACTGGTTTACTTAACTCAGATAAAATTTTAATATGGTATATTGTGAAGGCAGCAATCGAATAAAGCCGATTCTTGAAATCACAATTGCACCCTAAAATTAATTTTTTAAATGAACTCTTGCTCCCGTCTAATTTAGTGAATAACTCATCCACATTTTTTCATAATGTCTTATTACCTATACAATCAAAGAACATGTGTTTCTCATCTTCGACTATATTACATATGTCACACTTGTTACTTTTTTTTTTAAATTCCACTTATATAGTTGTACATTGTAGGAACAATTTTGTTTAACATTTTATAATTCTTCTGTGCGTATTTTTTTATATTTTTCGATCCAAACTTTATTCCATTCTACGTCTGATGTGCTGAACATGTTATTCCATTTGTGTATAGCTATTGGTCGAACAAATTTTGATTTAACAAATGATTGATAAATATGTTTTGTTTTTGAGTTAACTATATTATTAATTATTTTACATTCTTTGTCAATATTCATGTGCACATTGTGATTCTTAATTATATTTAGCCATTCCTTTGGAATTGCTGTCATTATTGAAGCATATTCCACGATCCAGTTTGCTGTCATTAGTGAAGCATATTCCACGATCCAGTTTGCTGTCATTAGTGAAGCATATTCCACGATCCAGTTTCCTTTAATACACAATTTCTCTAGTATTTCTTGGATCCCTTTAAATTATTAAAATTTATTATGTCCTTTATTTTATTAAAGCCTGAGGCTATCCAATTTTTGTAAAACAAAGACTTATCCTTGTATACAATAGCCTTGTTTCCCCTATAGGTTCTGCTTAACAATCTCTTTATATGTATTAAGTACATCACAATTGATCTTATTATATTCTGTACAACATTGTATAACATTAAAATAAAATGAAGGAAAACTCTTTAAAATACTGTTATTTTTCAGGTTTATATTTGACATACTAAAAATTAATTTTTCATTTGCACATTTGTTTTATGTAGTAAAGAGGTATTAATTTCGATCTTACATGCTTTCTACAAATTAATTATCTGGCCCATGTCAAATTAGGCGCCTTCGTTTGAAGTGCAAAGTCTGGCATGCCTATTCCACCTTCAGTAATATTACTTGTACTACTAATATTTGTGGATGGAAGATATACAATAAAATAGTTGGTACTTAGAGAGATGTCATAAATCTGAGGTCTCACCACAAAAGGAGTTTCAAGGTAGTTAAATAAAAATCTAAGTTCTAATAGATCATAATGTAATGTATAATCTACACTTTGAATCACATTGCTTGGGCAAGTAGATCCAAAGATATGAGCATTTGAAGTTTCCATCTATCATGAAAACACAGTTTTGAGAAAATACCCATAAAAAAGTAAATAAATAAACGATTAAAAGACTATAAATCTCAGAAAATCTGCATAAAGGACACTTTTCTTCATGGAAACTGACATAAAAAGTACATTATACATTAAATGTAAGTACCATAATCTATATATAAATTCACGTAATGGATGTTTTAGTAAATCGCGCGTAACTTTTAGATTCTTTACTCAACGGTGTTTTATGTTTGGCCATACTTTGGTACTAATTTTTACCACCTAATGACACTATTGATTTAATGACTTTTTGATTTATTTATTGATGTATCCATTAGTGGTTATTTGTGGATACGTGTTAGAAGATTCAGATTGAAGATTTATTTGGTTCCTATGGACATACATGTCAGGTACGATTGCTCAAATAAGAATACAATAACATGCAATGTCTGGTTTACTATATCTATATATAAATTCACGTAAGGGATATTTTCAGTAAATCGGACATTCAGACCTATTTTAGTAATTATGTATATTTGATCTCACCTACAATGTGACTCATATGCGGTATTTCAGTGTGCTGCAACTATAACGACATTGGTCAGACATTTTTAATGAGATCTTTAAAGGCATCCTTAATTCCGGCCTAGCTCTAAATAGCTTTCCTTTTCCACTTAGTCTCTGTTAATATTCGCTTATGTACATTAAAGTTTTGCTTTTGTCCTTAATTCAAATGTAGGTTGTCAACTTCCTTAGATTAATTAGAAATTTAGCCTAATTAAGAATTTGTCCTATTATTTATTGTCTATAAACTAATTGCTCTGTTATTCTTTGACTTTGGATGATGACTTAATAAAAGTAAAAGCATTGAGAAATTATGACATAACACGCTAAATTGCAAATGTTTTTTTTTATTCAATGTTTTATTCTGGTAGGTTGGGTTTGGTGAAATTGTAATCAAGAAAATGTTTAAATTATCAAGATTACAATTACGTCAAACAAAAACTATTTCAAAAATGCCTTTCAAATTCTGTTTAGACAATGTGCCAGATTTTCTTTTTATTTTGTGATATTACTTTGCCAATAAATTATTTTTCTTTAACGGGAAATGCAAAATAGGATGCAGATTTATTAATTAAGGCCCGTTCACATCAATGCGACAAAGCGACGCAATAGGCGATACGTGATATGACTTAACATTGAAAGTAGAAATTAACAAAGAGATGCTTCTATTGAAGCGATCATCGTGCGACAAAACGACAGGTGATTTGACTTTTTGATAAAGTTAAACAAGTCGATCCGACAATAAGACGCGGAAAGCTGCGCACAGTATAGATAAAAGAAAGTTAATCGTGAATTGCTTTGTACATGCGTTCAAGCATTAGACTAATATTATTATTTGAAGTGGGAAATACAACCACATTTAAAGTGATTAAGTCTAAGCTAGCAGCAGCACGGAAGTCGGCCAGTGTCACTCACCAACTGTTTTTGCACTAGCCAGCAAAATTCGGGCTAATAGCCCTATTTTCCAAACGCCTAATATGTACAAGCAAAGTACAAGGCGATTGAAGTGCAGCTACTGATCAGAAGCAAGACCAGAACCGTATGAAGCAATCGTGCCTCGAGCTTACTTTTATAGCGTTAATATCACCTGCTATGCAAATGTACAATTCTGCGACTGCGCTGATAGGCGAAAGTCGCCGAGCGCAGTAGCCTGAGGCGTTATTCGCAATGTGCATATCATACAATTAAAAATAATATATTTGTATACAGTTTTAACAGCGAATTAAGCATTTACAAGTGTATTTATAACGATATTTTATTTCAATTGTAATGTTAATATATTACCAGTTGATAATTAATTAGTTGTTTCACATCTCGTAGATATTTAAAGTGACACCCATACAATGCTGGTTATTAGAAATCATATATGGAAAGAACAAAACGGAAATAGTCACAAACGTGTGTGACAAGACCGACAGACAGACGGACAGACAGACAGATAGACATTTTTTGAAAAGCTGTTTATAGAGACGCTTTCCGCGTCTAAAAATTGTAACTTTTGTCGCGCTGTCTCGTGACCTTTTTCTCCTCGCTCCCAAAGGTGTCACGCGATACTGAAAACTGTGAATTATTGCTTTAAAAGATAAAAGGATGACTAACGATTTGTTAACAGCCCTTAGTTCTAGTAGTATACACATACAGTTAAACCAAAAACATTTGTGGGAATTGTATACCTGCCAACTCTCACGCATTATGCGTGAGTCTCACGCATTGGAGCCTATTTTTGAAGTCTCACGCATAAGCTAATTGATCTCACGCATTAGCAGAATTCTCACTTATAAACATTCATTTCAATAGTTTTTCTCTCGCATGACACACAAAACAGCGATAATTTGGGCAGAAATGGGCCAAAAAAGTAAGATGACGTTTTTTTCTTCTTTTTTTTGCTTGATCAAAATGGGAAAGGATGTGGCCCAGGTAGTGGTGGCGGGGGTTTGACGCATTGGAGCCAAAAAATGTTGGCAGGTATAGAATTGTAATTAAAATGAGGCCATGACTACACCAGGAGCAGCTGGCATTGTATGGCCGTGGGCTGCGAAGACCACGGAGTCATAGAGTCATGAGATAGGCTAGCCCGGTCCATGCTTAAACCATTATGAGAGCAGTGTCGATCAAGATTAGAAAAATATGGAAAAACGATAAAGTCAACTTTGGAAAATAAATTAAGTTGAAAATGTATTTTTAACACCAAAAATAGGCCAGCCTACGACACAAAGGAGACAAGCCTAGGCTAAATATGCATCGTCATCGCGCCTTGTGGGGCAATGTTAGGCCTCTTTCCGTGTCGCATTGTTGTCGGGCATCGTTCTTGCGTGTCGCATAGCTTTGTCGCGTTGATGTGAGCGGGCCTTTAGGCTGTTTAAAATTTTACAAGGTATTACCCCCGATAACATGTCTTAGTTTAAAATAGAATTTCAGTTCATAAAAAACACATAGACAGTTATCAATAATCTAGTTATTCACCATGAGAAAAGTTTTTTTTTAAGTAGGAAAATAAACTTAATACCATTTATGTTGCAATAAATTAAACAAATTAAAACAATGAACAATGAATACCAATTACTTTTACATTTGAACTTCAATTATTAACCAAATCAATAATTTATCAATGATAATTCTTTTTGTGACAACTGGCTTACACAAACAAAATCAAGAAAACTGACTTTGTGTCAAATGCCATTTTATTAAGAATAACGCAAAAGGATAGGGCAACACAGCACCCCTTCTAAATACATGCACAACACTACGATTGGAAATGCTGCCCTAAACTGAGTTTGATATTCTGCCTTAATTAGACAACTTAATTAACACCTTCAAGTACAGGAATAAAATAAATTTATTCACGACAAACATAAATACCAGTCTGAGATACAAATACCTCGCATCACAGCAAATTAAGGCCCAGCCCCAATTCAAGGATGCTTAAGTAGCATCTTACTAATGGTAAGGTTATACCACCCATGAGACAAGGACTATGCTCGGCAGAAACATCTGTGAAACACATTGACACAAATGGTTCTTCCTTCGTTGTTTACTCTGAAGAACTTTTTTTTTGCATTAATTTTTGCCTCACTTTGTTCGTTCAAACAGAACATTACCACTACCAAGATAACAAAATAAACACGAATAAATGTTTTACAAACCTTTCATTATCAGTTTTGATTGCCATTCCCATTTACGAACATTGTTATTTGCAAACATTTTCAAGACCGAAGGGTGTGTAAATGAGAAGGTCGACTGTATATTTTTCAACTGTAGTTCGAACGTGGTAATTTGCAACTTTACTTATCCTGTATGTAATTTTTACCATGGTTTTAATTTATTGTTTATTTAAACTAGTTAAGCTGACCAAGATTGGATCAAGGAGTAGCAAAAAACAGTTATTTGACCTTTGTCCCTAGTAACCTTGACCTTTCCAAAAATGAATCACTCAATTTCAAGTTCACAGTGAACTTGCATCCACCCACCAAGTATGTATGATGGAGATCGGATCAAAGACCTGAGAGTAGTAGAGGAAGAAACAGACAGACAAAGAGAAAAACGTTGCTCAAATTATATTATGATGATTATATTTGATCAATGAAGTTTATCTGGATTTTATGGGATACCAATACCTATAACTTGAATGATCTTTGCAGAATAACGGAAGATTGACTTAAATTGAATTGAAATATGAGTTAAATCTGGAATACCTTTGTAAATATTTGTATTTATATGTGGATGTATTAGTTTTACTCGTCAGTAAGTTTCTTGAAAATGATTGACACTTGGAATTCTCACCATTTCTTTGATATATTTGGAGTTTATTGTTTTTAATTTATCTACATTATTCATTGGATCTTTTTGAATATAATACTCTTGTCAGTTACCATCTCTTACTGCTTTTCACAGATAATGAATCTCCAACCATAACATGCCCTACAAACATCACTTCAGGCAATTATGTTGGTGAAAACGGTCCCCTTATATTTGTCAGGACAGATGAAGGAAGTCCAAATGCCACTATCACTTGGGATACTCCTGTTACAAGTGACAATAGTAATGAGACTGTGACAGTAGTATCACAACCATACACGTCTGGTGACATGATACCATCCTCGGGTTCATTTATTGTTATCACATTTACTGCCGCTGATACGTATGGGAACAGTGCCACCTGCCCTTTATTTCTTCACATCCAAGGTAAATCTTAGTTACATTTAATTATACCTAGATTAATAGTCCTATTAATAGGCATAAAATTATACAGTTACAATTTATAACCAGGTTTGTAACACATCTTACTAACTGGAATATGTTAGGAAAGCAGACACTGTGGTCTAATATTATTGCCCTTTATCTCTGAATATGAGAAGAACATTGAGAAATAAATAACAACCTCAATCAAAAATGTATATTTTATGTAGTTACATATTTTCAGCAGATATATGGTGTGCTAACAAACTATTAACATATCGCACCCAAGTTTGATAATGACCACCACTGAATCTGCGTGTTTTATCAGCTCAGATTCAAAACTGATTCTTTGATAATCATATTATGTTTTACAGGTTAATCACATAACTGTATTTTTTATTATCACTTTCAGATGTACAATCACCTAATGCAACTTGTCCAGGCATTGTGAATGGTGTGACTGATATTGGAAGTCCTAACGGAACGGTCATGTATAGCATTACTGTTATGGATAATGTTCAAATTGCTGAATTTCAAGCCAACTATACTAACATCACTCCATATGCTGTGTCTGGTATTGATCAATTTATGTATGCATTTGAGACCACTGGTGTATTTCCCATCGGGGAAACTTTAGTTGAATATTTATTTTATGATAATGCCTCACCAGACCCAAACACTGGCATGTGTTATATTGCAATAATAATCAAAGGTACAGTATTATTAATATTATTGCTGTTGTAGACGTTGGTGTTAATGTTGTTACTAGTGCAGGGGCTAATATTCCTTCCAGTGTTGGTATTATTACTGCTGTTATTGTTTTTTTGTTTTGGTGCTGTTACAGCTGTTATTGTTCTGTTGGTGTTCATGTTGTTACAGTACATCTGATATTGTTCTTTTTTGGTGTTGGCGATGTTACTATTGTTATTGGTCTTTTTTGTGTTGTTGTTACTGCTGTTATTTTTTTTTTGACGTTGGTGTTGTTACAGCTGTTATCGTTCTTTTTGATGTTGGTGTTGTTATTGCTGCTATTTGGTGTTGTTAATGTTGTTAGTGCTTTTATTTGTGTTGTTATTGTTGATGTTGATGTTAATGTTTTTACTGCTTTTATATTTTTTTTCGGTTTTTTTTTGGTGTTACTGCTGTTATTGTTATTTTTGGTATAGGCTTTCTTACTGCTGTTTTCCCTACTCTTGTTGGTGTTGTTTGCTGTAGCTTTTACTATTTTTCTTGTTGGTGTTGTTGCTGCTGTTTTATCAAATGCGGCAAGAAATGGTATTTTTTAACCTTTGACCTCAGTTTTACTATATTTCAATATTTTCCCAACCATTGTTCAGGACATCTATATTTCTATTCAATAATGGGCAAATATATAAAAAATTACAGAAAATTACATTTATTGACATTTACCATTTTTACACTGTTTTAATAATAAGTTTGTCACACCTGATAGCCACTTGTTCAATCCCAGTTGGCTCCTTTGTTTTCATTTAATTGTCAACGTCAATGTTGGATGTTCCTTTTCCTATTTTTTTGTTATTGTACTATGTGCACTTTAAATATTTATACATTTCTTATTTCATTAGCATAGAGTATATAGATATTTGTTGATTTGTTTTATATGATGATCGTTAAGTTTAGGTGGCACGTGATTTTTTCTACAGTAAATCAAATCAAGGTCGCAATAAAAAATAACTACTTCCTACATGTTGCCTTAAATTTATAAAATCTTTTAGTGCAATTTGGCATAATGGATAATGTAATGATTTACAAACTGCCAACCCAGATTTTAAGCCCCATGGTGGTTGTTTTTTAAATCATTATTGTATTATCGAACTAAATATACTTTTAAATATACCATTGGTTGTTATTTTCTTTTTACTATTTTTTAATATGCTTGTTTATCCTTTGGGAGAACTTGTGCAGCAGAAAATGATGATGCTGGTGGAGGCGTGCACTGCCATAGTGTCCTATAATTATTTTAGGTTTGTCTTGCTTTTGTTTACCATCTTGTTTTTGTCTTTTGGCTAATTTATACAGCGGGGAATTATGATATTGGCGTAGGTATGTACTGTACTGTCATACTGCCCTATAGTTATTTTAGATTGGTGTTGTTTTTGTTGATACTGATTTTATTATTCCTGCCCTCTACCTCATGCTTTCTTACAGTATTAACTGTCGAAAAGTCTTGAATACATCATTAATTAATTTTGTTTGTTTTTTTGTTATTTTCCCTTGCGTTCCTTCAAGAACATGTGTACACGTTTTACTAAAATTTTGTTGTTAATATTAAAGTAATTTTAGTGATATTTACATTTGTTAAAGTTTTAATTTGTAATTAATATAATTTTTATATTTTTCAGATGAACAAGCCCCTAATATAATAGATTGTCCAATGGATATTACAGTTAACACAACTAGTGGTGAACCAGTTGCTATCAATGTCACTTGGTCTGAACCAACAGCTGAAGATAATTCAGGAGAAACACCAACACCAGAGTCTGTCTACACTTCTGGAAACAATATGTTTAGAATTGGTAACACAACAGTTCAGTATAATGCATCAGATTCTAGTGGTAACTTCAATGATGTTTGCAGATTTGTTGTCACAATTGAAGGTATATTATTATGAAGTTACATAGACAGTGATTTCCAAATACTGTTAAATCCTATGTATAGAAAATTGTTAACAATTTTTAATTTTTCTTTGGTGTGATATAAAACAAGAACTTTTGAATAGGATTTTTGTAATATAATTGTTTGTCTATGGTAAAAGAAGTTAAATCAACCCTTTTGAATTTTTAATTTTTCCAGCATATTAGCATAATGTAAAATATGGAGTAAATATTTTCTTTAAGAAAATAATTACGCCATAGCATTTTGTACATGCTACTATGTATTATTTAAAAATTCTGTAATTTTTATTTTAAATGTTTTAAAATAGGGTTCTTTCAAATTTATTTTAAAAATGGGACGTACCTTTTGGTCAATATATTTCAAATATTAAATCGCCCTCACTTTTTACTATTTTTAAACCATATTATTTTAATTTGCAATTCTTTGTATTAATTTTAACACTGTATTTAATATATTCCGACCAGCAGCTATATTATGTTCTTGAAAATACCCATGCAAATATAATTTTAATTTATGAAGATGAGTCTTGTCTTTATATTAAAGCAATAATTGATGCAAACTTTTAGGAAAGCAAAGTACCACATTTAAAGCAGAATTAAATAAATTAAAAAATATAAAGGTGAGCCTGAGATATTTGTGTTCATTCAATACATAGGTATTCAAGAATAAAGGAAGAATGAATTACATTGAATTATTTGTTATATCTGAAATACTTTTGTAAATATTTGTAAATATATTAATGTACTCGTTGTTATCATCAGTAAGTATTCTAGAAAGTGATCTTATAGATTGAAACTTGGAATTCGCACAATGTCTTTGATATATTTGGAATTAACAGTTTTTATCTTACCTACATTATTCATTGGAACCTCTGGTATATAATACTCTTTTCAATTACCATCTTTTATTGCTTTTTACAGATAATGAATCTCCAACCATAACATGCCCTACAAACATTACTTCAAACAATTACGCTGGTGAAAACGGTGTCATTGTATTTGTCAAGACAGATGAAGGAAGTTCAAAGGCGACTGTCACTTGGGATCCTCCTGTTAAAAGTGACAATAGTAATGAGAATGTGACAATAGTATCACAACCATACAAGTCTGGTGACATGATACCATACACGCGTTCATTTATTACAATCACATTTACTGCCACTGATCCTTATGGGAATAGTGCTACCTGCCTATTCTTTCTTGAAATCCAAGGTAAATTTTAGTTAATTTACTTAAACCTAGTTTGATAATCATATTAATAGGCATGAAATCATACAGCGACAATTTATAACCATTAGTTACTGTATTAATGTACACCTCATAACAATTGTAAATTAGGTCAGTAGTCAAAATCATAGTGTCAAAACAATTTGAATTATCGTGAGTCTTTGTGATGTTAAAACATGGTAAATTAAGTAATCCTTTGGATGATATCAAGATTAAAGGAACTGATCACACAAAACTGAACTTTTGGCTATTTATCCCGATTTAAAAACTTTGAATTATCATATTTTTATAACATTATATAATGTTTGACCAGGTATAAATGGCCAAATTTGTATGAGTTTAACGTTAAAATACAACAAATTTAGTAGTTCTTAGGATAATATCAAGATCAAAGGCACTGATCATACAAAACTGCACTTTTGGCTATTATTCCTATCCAAAAAATTGGAATTATCATATGTTTATAACATTATATAATCTTTGACCATTTATGAGATAATACATGGTGAAATTGTTATAAGTTTAACGTTAAAATATGACAAATTAAGTAGTCTTTAGGTTGATATATATAGATTGAAGAAATTGATCACAAAAGCTTCACTTATGGCTCACTTATTTATAATACCTCTACTGCAAAAACTTTCCTTTGTGGGACTGTTGGCCATTTGTAACCGTGAACTATAGCAAAAACAACAGAACGGGTTCGAGGCCTGCTTGTACCATGGTTCTGGAAGTGGAACAAGTCTTATCGGATAAGGACTATAAACCGTAGGACAATGACAATGACAATAACTTTATTTCCTTTGTAAACTTTTGACTGAACTACAATAATATAGAAAAAAATGGTTTTTTTATCAAAGAAAAGGGAAAATTTCCAGAAGCGTAATGCTTATTAAAGAAAAAACCCCATTTTAAATATTATTTTACCTGATTGAAAAGTCAGTTCTTAAATTATATTACTTATCTTCTACAAATAAAGATATGTGTACATGTAAAAAAACATAAATCGACGGATGCCTATGTTGTATATCATATATTATATAGGCCTAATGTAAAATTCATATTATATCATACTACTTAATTTTCATTTAAATAAGAATGGTTTGAATAAACATTATTCTCTTAAATAACAACACAAGCTATGGCTGATATTATTAAAGGTAGGTGCGTTTTATGTAATATAAATCTAATAAGTTTTGTTTATATCTTCTTTTAAATACATGAACATTCGTACAATCTTTAAGTTCATTTGAATGTTTGTTCCACAATATAACACCTCTATTTGATAAGCAGAATGATTTTAACGTAGTTTTCCTGTATATAATATTAAATTGATTCAATTATCTAGCATTATATCTATGGATGTCTCTACTTAATTTAAGATATTCTTGAATGATAGGATGAAGTAATCGTCTATGAGCTTTGTACATTGTTACGGCAGTATTTAATTCAATTAAATCAAAACTATTTAAAGCTTTAAATGAATAAACAATTAGTTCGGTATGACTTAAATAATCAGCTTTTTGCGATAGTTCCGATTACCCTTTTCTGTAACAGTAATAGATGTTGTAATGTACTTCTTTAAGTGTTACCTCATATTTCAAAACAATAATTTAAATACGGTAACACTAAAGAATTATGTGAAGTAAATAATACACTACTCTCTAACAACTTCCTTAGTTTGTATATTATGCTGATGCTTTTGGCAACTTTTGTTTGTATTAGTTTAACATGATTTTTCCAGTTGAGTCTGCAATCTATTTCTACTCCAAGGAACTTTGTGCTATATACACGATCAATTTCAACATCATTTATTGTTACTTTGGTTGTACAACTCACTTTTTTGAATGAAAGATTATATGATTTGTTTTTTTAACGTTTAATGAAAGTTTATTAACTGCAAACCAAATAGAAAGTTTGTTCAATTCATTACTGACAACATCGCACGTTTGCTTCAGACTTTTGCCTGAACAAATTAAATTCGTATCATCAGCAAATAAAACAAAACTAAGCAAATTGGATACTCAATAAATGTCGTTTATATAAAGTAGAAATAAAGACGTTCCCAAAATGGAATCCTGTGGTACACTACATTTTACTTCTATAGGATCAGATGTTACATTGTGAACTGTTACCATTTGAATTCTATTTGATAAATAACTTTTTGACCATTTAGCAGCAACACCCCGAACTCCATAATATTCTAATTTTTTTAACAAGATGTCATGGTCAATGGTGTCAAAAGCTTTTTTCAAACCTATAAACACACCAACAGAATAATTACCCTTATCAATTGCAGACGATAATCTTCAGTAAGTTTAAACAGAGTATTTTGTAGAGACGTTTGGTCTAAACCCAAACTGTTCATTATATAACAATTCATGTTTATTTACAAATGCCATTAATCTTTTTTAAACATCTTTTCTAAATTTTTGAAAATTGTGGAAGTAAAGATATTGGTCTTTAATTGTTGAAATCGTATTTATCACCAGATTTATAAATAGGTATAATCTTTGCAACATTTAACATATCAGGGAAAATTCCACATTGTAAAGACAAGTTACATATACTTGTTACCGGTTCAACAATTTCATCAATTACTGCTTTTACCATATGCATATCGATATTGTCAAGTCCATAAAAAAAAAAAATACTTTCAAAGTGTTTTACTTCATTTAAAACTTCCTCACATGTGACATAATCTAAGAATAATGAATTTTGTAACTTATATTATCATAAAGAGGGATATTCTTTGCTAACTCAGAACCTACATTTGAAAACAAAATTATTAAAACCATTTGAAATATTGCTAGGATTATTTAGAATTTCATCACCGTGTTTAAATTCATTAGGTAAACTATTATTTACCTGTTTTTGTTTAGTTAGGTCATTTAAAATCTTCCAAGTACCCTTTCCCTTTATGTATTTTCCTTCTCTTTCAAAATATTACTATAATATTTTTTCAGCATTTCTAAAAATACTGGTCAATTTATTTGTATATGTTTTATATTAGTTGCTGAAGCCAAAGTTCTATATTTAAGAAAACGTTTATACAGGTGGTTCTTTTTTTACATGCGCTTTTTAGCCCTGTTGTAAACCATGGTTTATTTTCTTTTTTTAGATATATTTGTTTTTTTACAGGCATGTTTCTATTGTACAAGTCAGTAAAAACATGAATGAATTGCATATAAGGCAAATCCGGGTCGTTTACATTTACTAGTAAATCCCAATTTGTATTTCTTAAATCAGTTTTAAAATTTGTTTATATTTTCTTCATTAATTGCCCTTTTAAATATAAAATCCGGTTTCTATAGGACTTCCATATTATATTCCACCAAAGTAAAAGAGGCTTCAATTTCCGAAGTAAAGATGTTGTCTATGAGTGATGCACTTGTCTCTGGTATTAGTAATTAGTATGTTTGTTTGTTTGATGTTTCAAAAGATCTATTTTAAAATCGCCACACATGAATATCTTTTTATCTTTTTTTCATGAAGGATGTTTGTAACTTTTTCGTTAAAAGGGACCAAGTCACTACCTGGTGCACGGTAGATACAACTCATTATGATGTTTGCTTTTGAATCATTAATAATTTCAATTGAAATACATTCACAACAACTGTTCACCTTAAAAGATAATTTAGGAAGTTGTTTGTGTTTAATTGTACTTTTTATAAACAATGCAACCCCACCTCCTGATTCACCCTCTCTGGATGTAAAATATGATTCGTATCACTTAATACTAAATATACTATTTTTTTCTTCAGTTAACCATGTCTCAGATATTGTTATTACGTCGAACTTTATAGTTAATTCATTTAAATGTTGAATTATTTTTTTTCAAAATTTGCAAACATAACTTCTAGCATTAAAATGAATTAAAGATAACGTATTATTAGATCTCTAAGTATAAAGTGATTGAAACTGTTGATCCGTGTAATATTGGCAATCAGTTTTTATTTGATTGTAGAATTGTTGATCTGGATTAATATCTGCATTATAATCGTGTTTGTTCAATTCATGATGTGTGAATGGTTGAAAGTTTAAGTTTGAACACTTTTCATAAACATCATGAAGTCTGGTGTCAATATCATGGGCGGCGGAAAAGGGGGATGGGGACGCGTCTCCCAGTGATAACTCAGGGGGGATTATCCCCCCTGAAATCTCATATCGACTACAAAATTACATAGATAATAACAGACGGAAGATAGGATTGGATTAGAAAATTAAATACAAAGAAATCATAGAGTCCCAATAACAACAGCAAAGAAAAAAAAAAAACCCACATAATTACGTAGGTACATCAATACAATTCGGCCTACTGCAACCTCAGAGACCACAGAGACAAAGCTTATCAACTTCGAAATTTAACGGTTAATGAACAACCGGTGTTTGTCAAGGTAAGCAGTTATTTATCAAGCTTAACAGTGGCGGATCCATCAAAGCTAGAGAGAGGGGCCCGATGCCCAGTTGGTCAAGTATAGTGTATGTGTATGATTTTAACATCAAACGCACGACAGTAGGCGTAGATCCAGAACCCGTCTAGGGCTTGGGAATTATTTTTTCCTATATATGCTCTCTGGTGGAGCACCCACTTTTAGATCCGAGCCTGATTAATACTTAAAATTTCGTGTTAATAGGCGTACACGAAGACCATTAGTACAATATGATTATGTAAATATGTAATTAGAACATGAAACAATTTTTAAACCACATATTTTTTGCATAGGTTGGTACATCTGTACTGTGAAATTAATTTGGGAAGAAAAGTCACGGGGCACTGTGCAATCTTCTCCCCTCCCTCGAAAGGTTAGCATGGTATTTTAAATCAGCATGGTACTGTCTTAAGTACAGAAGGCCTACCACGCTACAGTAACTTACACTACTTCTTCCAATTAATGTCAAATATCATAAAATCACTATTACTGTCGTGTACTCTTATTAACATTGGTATTAAAATAATTTAGATGAAATACGCCTTGCGATTTTATGTTTCCAAGTTTTTATTTCCTTTCATGATGACCAATATATTAAAATTCACTTTCAGCATGCCTACAAAGAAAAGGCCAAGTGAGAAAGGAACCATCCTACACTTTTCAGAAAAGGCTAAAACTAACCAATGAACATGAAAATAAAGACAGGATGATAGGACCTGATGATAATTTGTCTTTTGGAGGTAACGAAAATGCAAATGTTTAAAGCAAAATTACGAGATGCGTTGAATCCTACTGTGTTTTGTAAATTACATCTTGGAATCATCCGTGGTGAATTTCTTGGTGTGTTTTTTATGACAAATAACCATTATTAAACAAGCAACAATAAATAAATAACTTATGTAAATTTAGTTATGCATATTCTTCTTAGACAGCATTTTTTTAAAAATTTTGTTCTTGTTACTTTAATTTCCAACATAACCTTCATGGTTGTATTAAAAGTACCTTTTTCGTTTTACATTACAGAACCAATGATCACAACCAGTCCAAGTGCTATTCAAAGCCACAAAGATCCAAATGTTTCTGTTTCTGCTTCTCCTTGTTTCTCCTCCACCAGTGGTGATCGTACAATTATGAAACCTCCATCGTGTACTAGAGTACCATCCACTTCTACAGACTGTAGCACTGTATTTTCTACGTCAGGCAGCATGTCAGGCAGATGTTCAGCAAATGCACCGCAAAGTTCGCCGGGTATTTATGTACCATTGCAAACAAATAATCCTGCAATAGTTGTATCAAAATCGATGCCCTCTACTACTTCTAAAACCACCCAAGAAGGCTATCAAGAAATGGAGACTAATTCAACAAGCATTGAATGTGCAAAAGCCAAATCATCCTAATTCAAGTCTCATACCACCACAAATTCTACCTAAAAGGACTTATCTTTTCAAGATAAATGGTTTCAGCTGTATCCGTGGCTACACTGGCACAACTCCAAACTGTTATGTTTTTACTGCAGTCAAGATAGGGTAAAGGAAGCTAATCCACAAAAGATACGAGACTACGTTTGTATCAACTGGTTTCACAAACTGAGAAAAGACTATTGAAATGTTTGAAAGTCACCACCAGAAATCCCAAGTTCATATTCAAACCTCAGAGTCATATAAAAACAAGAAACTTCCGTCAGTCCTGTCTCAGCTGGACGCACAGTCTTCAAGAGAACAACAGAGTGCCCGCAATGCTTTTGAAGTCATCATCACATCACTGATTTACCTTGCACGACAGGGCGTTGCAATCCGTGGCTACATTGAAGACAGTGGTAACTTCATACAGTTACTGCCTTCGTGTTATTGATAGAAAAGACATAATGAATTGACTCCAGAAGTTTGACCATGGGCGTGATCGACAGACCCATTTCCTTAATCATGATATACAAAATGAGTTACTGGTGGACATTTCACATCAAATTTTACGGCACTTAAAAGGTGAGATTCACAAGGGCAAATACTTCTCACTTATCTGTGATGGACCTCAAGACTGTTCAGAAAAAGAAAAGAATCAGTTTACATCAGGTATGTAGACGACCAATTTTGTCCTCATGAAATATTCGTTGGAGTTTACGAGGCTACCGAAACCACTGTGATGCAATCGCTTCCTTACTTAAAGATATATGTCTGCGCCTCGACATACCACTGTCACATCTATGAGGCCAGACTTACGATGGGGCCAGCACCATGAGTGGTGCATACAGAGGAGCTCAGGCCATCCTGATAAAGGAACAACCATTAGCATATTATGCTCACTGTTCAAGTCACTGCGTCAACTTAGTTGCCTTGGCAGTTGCCGAAATACCTGCAATTTGTGATGCAGTAGCTTCCGTTAATGCATTGGGCGTACTATTCTCCAAGTCAATCAAGTTCAGACAGGTTTTTAAGATATCACAAGAAGATGGTCCTAAGAAACTGCGGCCCCTTTGCCCAACCCGATGGACTGTGCGACACGAAGCTCTCAAAGAGTGTGCCAGGAATTACAAACACATCATCACATCACTAGATAAGTTCATCACAGTCAAGTCCATTACAACAAAACAAAAAGCTAAGACTGCTGGGTTGAAAACATAGGTTGAAAACATACTTTATTCGTGGCGAGTCGTATCTTGCAGTGCGTTTGGCCTGCGACATATTTGGTTTGTTGAAGAAACTGGTCAATACTGCGCAAGAAAGGCAGGCGACGTTTGAGGGTGTCTGTAAAGCTGTTAAGCTAACTTCAGATGCGCTAAATCATAACAGAGGGAGATTTGACAGGACATGCAGACGTGGAGGCAGCTATTGGCGAAATGGACGGAGTAAATGATATCCAAATGCTCAGACAGAAAAGAGTTCTCTTCGCTTTACTAGTAATGTAAATGACACAACTTATAACACACCTTCTCAGTACTACCGAATTGTCTATTTGAAGCATATGATACAGCGATAACCCAGCTCGGCCGTTCCGTGGCAAAACAACGTAACTTGATTTTTTTCGATTTTGAGATTTTTGCATTTGGGAAAATAACTTAT
>JAOTQE010061604.1:0-18542 GCA_025631205.1 Nesometra sesokonis | reverse complement strand
ACCACTAATTATAGTATTTATACTATAATTAGTGGTGATTAAACTGACAAAATTTGGATAAATTTATAAATTTATAAATTTATAAATTTATAAATTTATAAATTTATAAATTTATAAAAATTGCACCCTCTAGTATTGTTAATAATATTAATTTAAAAATATAGAAAACTTGACCGATGCAGGATCTTCTATCCCAATTTAAACTAATTATTAAGATTGAAACTATAACTTAATAAAAAACAACATAGGCAAGCATCGTATCTTTTGTAATAAAGACTAATAAGAGACTCAAAAAAGTTCTAGCAAATTTATAACCAGATATAATGTGTGTACAGTTTAAATCTTAATATAAAAAAATGTGTTGCTACCAATATATTTGCACAATTTTGGGGCGCTAAAAGTGCACAAGTTGCGCCCCCCCCCCCCCCCCCCCCCCCCCCCCCCCCCCACCGCCTTATAGCAGGTGCGTCGGGTCAAAAGTTAACGATAAAACCCAAAAGCCCCACTGTTTGAAAATTTCTGGATCCGCCCCTGATTTGAGCCACTTTCTCTCAGTTAATCACTTATTTAATTATTGAAATATTATCTCAGTATTACAACGAATTTATAATATTGTAAATTACCACAATAATTGAAACTGTCAATTCTTAAGAGAGTGTCTGTTAGTGTAATTTTTAGTCAGTTTCATCGGACTCACAATTCTGGCAAACAAAGTAAGGAGAGCCATCGGTGTACTCTTGGTGTGCCCATTGCTTACACTCTAGACACTGTACCCATATTCCGCCAGACCTGCTGTTTACATATTGCTCACAACAAACCAAACAAGGCCACTCTTCTTCTGCACTGCTGCTGTACTCTGTTTCTTTTTGTTTCTTTGATCGTTGTCTTTGGGTGGTTTGGATTTTAGTGATTTCTTTGTGTTACTTTTAATTTTCTTCGTAGCCTCCTTTTCCATCACAGTGACTTTGTATGGTGACGAGGTAATAAAGTTGCAGATTCGCATTTCCCCTTGCGACAAAGTTTTTTTGATAACTTCGGAATAGGTGAAAAAGTTTCAATGATATCAAGTATATCACAGGGCTTGTAAGACGCAGGGACATCTCGCACACAATCACCATCATTATCATCATCTGCGATAGTTGGACTGGTGCGTTGGTGAGTGTATCGAACATTCGTAGTGCCCAACATCGTCGCAAAGTGGTGGTTTATCGGTGAAGTCTTCACCATACTTATAAATGTGGTTACAATTACTGTCCAAAATATACACCGGTGTTTGCAACATTTTCCATGTTGCGTTGATTTCCAGTTTTCCTGGCATGACTTTCGGATTTGACAGTGATATGATACAATTCTGCAAGGTATCGTAGTAAAGTCGAGTTGACATGTTTGTATTTAGGATAGCCCCTTCAGTATTCTGGTAGTCGGAAATATTGTCTGTCATAAACGTGGTTGTTTTTGCCAGAAGCTCATCTGCGCGAAACTCCTCTGTAGATTTCAGAGTTGAATTTAGTATTATACATTTTCATATCTATCAGCTGTTTGGAGTTTCTGATCCATTCCAATTACAACACTATGAAAAAACAACGACCATCACCGACTATTTGAATTACCTTGCTCTGCTCTACAAATTCCACCACTGTATGCTGTTGACCTCCAATAGTCAGGAATTCAGAAGATCCACTTGACAAACCATCACTTGGTGTTTGAACCTGTGAACTATCAACAACATGCTCTCCAATTGTTGATTGTTCAACCCGATTCTCTCCAACCGTTGAGGTACTAACAGGATGTTATGACGTTGATACATCTTCAACCTCTTCTACTGATATATCAACAGGCGGTGCTTCTGCTGATTGAGAGATATCGCCATTATGCTGGTCATCAACAGAAATTTCTTCTTCTGTTATTGCAGAGGCTGCAAAATCCTTATCTCTGAAGGCAATTGGGTCATATGGCTACAACCCACAGGTTCTAAATCCATTGATGGCTTTGTGATGCGTAGACGATACAGATAGTGCTTTTCCAAATATGCCGGCCATGTCGTACATGCTAATGCGCTTCCCTGGAATAGAAACCATCCAATTATCAGCAGCTGTATTGTATGCGCTCTTCAGTGACTTGAAATATGTGCGATCAAGCGGCTGCATTTTCTGAGTGCTATGTGGAGGCAAAGTGATTAAACAAACACCATTACCTTGGGCGTATTTGGTCGCAGCCAAAGTCTTGTGACTATGGTGCCCATCTAACACAATATTATTCGGAGTTGCAATAGAAGAATTTGTGAACTTCACGAAGTGTTTCAACCACTTGACAAAGATGTCAGAATCTGTCCAACAATTTGGGCTTGTGTGCCCCACAGATTGAGGTGGTGCTCCATTCAAAAGGCATGGGGTCAGTCGCTTGCGAGAGGGAATATGAACGTAGGTGGTAAATAACACCAGCAGCGCTCTTTCCACATAAAACGGTAACAGTAGTTCGCCACTGGTCATTTTACCCACTTGGTTATCTTCCTTCGTGGCTATGATTTTACCAGGTTTCTGTACATTTGTAATTCCTGTTTCGTCCATGTTCCAAATGCGAAAGGGTGCAACTTCAGACGATGGAAGGGACCCCAACACCCCTCTATATAACTTGAAGAATTTGGTGACTTTCGGTTTGTTAAAACTACGCTCTTGAGAGGTTCGTAGCCTGTGGCACACGTATGCTCAGATCCGGATTCCTCTTTAAAAAACCGGCAAGCCAGTCTTTTCCAGCAGCTTTAGATTTATTTTTGAACGGATGGGCCACACCCGCCCTCTCGGATATATCGAATGCAAGTCGTCGAACATCAATGCTGTTAATCCGTACATGGTCTTCTCCATAAACTGGATATGGTTGTACAGCTCCATTTTAATTCCATGTGGAAGGGCCGATTTATAGCGTCCAAGTGTAAGTGTTCCAGGAACGGATACGGATTCCTGTAATTTAAAAATCGTCCATGTTATGAAATATGAATTTGTTTCGTATACTAAACGGGTCTAAAAAAGGCAAATGATATGCATGGGGCAAAACGCCTACAAAGGGGGAAAACGCCCACCATAGGCGTTTTGCCCCACCCTCAAGGTAGGCGTTTCACACCAACGGCCTACAGTAAAGATTGATGGATTGAGAAAAGCATACTGCAGTAGGGCGTGCAATCATTGCACTGCAATTGAAAGGCACATTATTATTATAGACTATAATTTAGTTTCAAAACGGGACATTTATAATTACGAATTTTACACAAATATTATAATAAGTGAATATTACTAAAATTGGGGGTCAAAATGATAAAATGTTGATAATTTACTTACTTTTGTTCAGATTCGTCCACGATTGCAGACAGCGTCTTACGAGAGGTTTGTGCGCGCGCAACGTATTATAGCAAGGTCAAATTACATGCGCATCATTGCCTTTTTTGGCAATGGTGGCGCCAGCGGGAGGGGAAGTCTGCCCCCCCCCCCCGTCGGGGAAGATTGACCATTTTCGTCGGGGAAAAGCAAAATAAAAATATTGCATAATAGTCCCTTCTTCTTCTAGATGCCATATCTTAAGACTTCGGCTATCATGGCGTGCCACATTGTCCTGTTGTTACCTCTTCTCCACATCTCCTCTTCCTGATGTTGCGCTCCATTTTCCTCCAGCCATTTCCTCAAAATAAACATCCATGTAACTCTTCTTCATCTGCTTCTCTTTCCTTCAATCCTTCAAGTCAATGCCAAATTCTCCAGACCTTCTTTTCTAATCACATGACCCAGAAATCTCATCTGCTTCAATCTTACATCTTTCACCAGCTTCTTATTTATTCCTGCTCTACAGAAAATTGCGTCATTTCTCACTTTGTTCGTCTAAGGTATTCGCATCATTTTTCTGAGAAACCAGACTTCACAACTTTCTAGCCTCTTACGTGTTTCTGATGTTACTCCCCATGTCTCGGTTCCATACGTTAACACAGGGTAGACGTAGCAATTAAGAACCCGTGTTCTGGTCTTCATACTCATAGTGCGATTTGCCAGAATCTTTTCTAGCTTTGAGAATGCAGATTTTGCCAAAACAATTCTTATTTTGATCTCCTTTACACATCTGGCATCCTCTGCGATGAGACTACCAAGGTAGTTGAAGGATGAAACTTGACCGATTGTTTGGCAACCAACCTTCAGTGTGCAGTTTGGACTCTCCCTCTTTGAAATGACTATAGCACTCTGTTTTCTTTCAGTTTATTGATAAGCCTTTTATTTCGCTCTCTCTGACTACTACATCCAGAAGCCTCTGAAGATCATCTACTGTCTCTGCTAAAAGAACAGTATCGTCTGCACATCTAATATGTGTGATGTTTTTTTTTCACCTACTCCAAAACCTGTCTCTTTGTCTAGTTCTCTAAGAATCAATTCACTATAATAGTTGAAAAGATCTGGTGACATAACACATCCTTGCCTGAATCATCTTTCAATTTTTGTGTATTCACTGCCTTCTCCTTCTACCCATACACATGCAGATTGATTCCAGTATAGACTCTGTAACAGTCGTATATCCTTCCCAAACAAGTCCAGTTTACCAAGGTCTTCAAAAAGCTTTGCATGTTACAAATCTTTCTGCTTCTCAACAGCTCTTTCAGTTATATTTCTCAGCACAGAGATAGCATTTCTAGTGCCAGAATCTTTGACAAATCCAAACTATTCTTTACTAATTTCTGGTGTTATTCTGCTCCTTGCTCTCATAAGAAGAATTTTCAAAATGATCTTGGTCACATGACTCATAAGACTGATTGTAAGATGGCTTCTTAGGTAGAGCAATGAAAATAGATTTGCTCAAATCATCTGGAAATTTGCCGTCGTCATAGATCTTATTAATAACATCTGTTAACTTGTTAACTCCGTAATCCTTCAGGGTATCAATCATTTCAACTACTATCCCATCTGGCCCGGCTGTTTTGTTTTTCCTCATCATCTTAATCTCTGTTTTGACTTCAGATTTCAGAATTTTTGGTCCATCAACTTCATCTGGGAACTTTGGCATTGCTCCTCTTATATCACGAAACAACTCTCCGATATACTGTACCCATCTACTCATGATGTCATGCTTTTCAACCAGCATTGTTCCATTACTTCCTTTGATATATCCAGAACCTGAGCAGCCTTTCTTTCTTCCAGACAATTTATTTATCTGTCTATACACTTTATACCCTTTATATTTTGTATAAATATCATTTTCAATTTCGTCACACTGTTTATTTAGCCACTTCTCTTTCGCATCTCTGTATTTCTGCTTAATCTCCCGATCCAAATCTCTATTTTCTATAACTTCCATATTGCCAATTTTCTGTCTTTTACTCACCATAAACAGAATATCCTCTGCTATCCATTTATTCCTGTTCTTCTTTAGCCCCTAAAGATAGGAAATAGACAAAAAATGGGCCAAAAACTGGAAAATGAAGTTGTTTTTTTTATTGCTCATCAGAACCAAACCGGTAACCACGCCCACCCGGACCTACCGAATTGGCCCCCTGTCGGGGACCATGGCCCCCGTCGGGCAAATCCTGGCGCCACCACTGGTCAGTAGGCGTTTTGCCCCAACTGGGCGTTTTGCCCCACCCTACCCTACGGCTGAAGAAATGGAAACTCATCATTGTCGTATCTAATTAGCCACTAAATATAACCACTAATATAGACAGGCGTGTAAATATCGGGCTTTTTACTTACCAATTTGAAATTAAATATATTTACAAGACACGCAGTGACCGACTTAATGCATGTTTTAAACAGGAATGTTAAGACAACGGTTATTTGGTGACTATTAAAAATAACAAACCCAACTGTCAATGTATTTTTACCGCCCGCAGTTATTCTTGATTACTCGGATTATTTACGTTTATATATTATGTATCCGGAGACAAATTGGAATAAGTAAGTTTGCAGGTATTATGTTATATCAAAACAAATGTTTATTTTTATTTACCATGGTTAATATTTTACATTTTAGTACTTGATGCATTAATTGTTTAAAAAATATAAAACAATTACATGTGTTTTGTTACTTAATAGCCCCTATAAATAGTATAACATTGCTTCATTTACTCATTGGTTTTTACGTGCATGGTGGTGAAATTATCTTGTACCAAGACAGCGAAGTAAGGTAACTTTTCTTTATTATTAATTATTATTTATTCCTAGTTTCAATGTACAGTTGAACCTCCTATAAGCAGAAACCCTCGGGTCTACGAAACATGTCCGTCTACGGGAGGTGGCCACTTTTGTTGGGTATAATTCACGTATACGATACTCATGCATTTTTTAGTCTTCGTCACAAGACGTGTTTCCTGACAATTATGTACATCTAGTTGAAAAGAAAATTTACTTGCTAAGTGTTTTTTTATGATTAAAACCTGCCATTGTTAAACAGATTTCTTCGTTTTGTAACTTTGTGTATGTCTATTAAGAGCCAATGTATTTATATTTTTACCATTCTTCTCCGTTACGTATTAACTGAGACTACTTTTTCTGTATGGTATTAATTCGACCTATAATTTTATGCAATTCAATCCAATTTCACTTTTGCTTCAGAAGAAGTCCTTATGAAAATTAGAAATATTAAATAAAGACGCTGGATATTTAGATGGGGTGTAACTTGCGTATTGTACTGAAAGATGATAGGAATTATGT
Source organism: Nesometra sesokonis (assembly GCA_025631205.1). Taxonomy (NCBI): domain Eukaryota; kingdom Metazoa; phylum Echinodermata; class Crinoidea; order Comatulida; family Antedonidae; genus Nesometra; species Nesometra sesokonis. Next base: position 11,865 of record JAOTQE010061604.1, on the reverse strand, counting down.
ATTATAATAACTGACCCCATCCTTTATAGCTTAGAATCCTTTAGTATTCTATCGTTAGCACATGCAATTACCTTATTGTTTCTGCTTTCGATTCTATTTTTAAAATTTTGATTTACGAATATTCCTTTTGTTTTCACTTATTACTAGGTTTCTTGATCTTAATCGTTAGGAATTTCCTTTTGGTAAGTTTATATTGTGCAGGACCGTAGCAACCGGTGCGGTTGGTCAGGTTTCAACCTGACCACTTCTTTTTGCCAGATCTACCATCCTCATTTTCTGACTGATCTTCTTACAGCAATTTGAATTTGGAAACATTCTTAAGATTACTACAGAGCAGATGGTTCAATATAGAGTGTGATTAATTTAATTCACTATGGCTCTCTGCACCCCAACTCAACCATGTGGACCGAGTTTAATGTGTTTATTTTTTTCGCATCATGCAATATAATGTGCCATGGGGCTGAGTTTCCGTCAATTATAAAACATTCTTTGGGACATTTTGAAATCTTAAATGCTCTAGAGGTACCATATTTTTAATTGTTTCCACATCAGCCCAAACCATGGTGTGACTGAGGTGGTTGTAGTTTTCTTGTTACTAATCATCAAAATGGTGACGCAATATAAGCCGAAATTTCGTTAAATTATGACACTTTGAAGGAATATTTTTAAATGCATAAGATTGCTATTTCCGAGATTTTAGAGGTGTAATACAGTATTCAAGAAATTTCCCAACCATGGTGGACCTGTGGTAAGTTAAACTAAGCCTCCCTTTTCCAAAAGGTAGATTCGACCATGCCCAGCGAAAACCATTGAAAAAATAATGGCTACAGGGATGATTTTGTTAAGATACAGTATTTGAAACACTTCGAGACCTGTAGCTTATCAAGTGTTTTGTTTAATTAAACAATGGTTAAACAAGAGTACACTTTTTCTTCCAAGTTACAAACGTCATCATGGGGAAGATTCACCAAGTCAATATTTTATGCAGGCCCTATACATTTGGAATCAAGATTTTACTTTATCGTAATATATCCAATTATATTTTGGAATACTATGCTAAACCTATTTTACCTGGATTTGTATTTATGTGTGTTTTCTGATGTTTCAACAATAATTGTGTTTTTGTGAAATGTATAAAAAAATTAAAAGTATATTTCAAATAATTATGAGATCACACAAAAAACATATCATTAAAATGAGTCTAATCATATAAAATAATGCAATTTTTTTGACCCTCCAAGACCTCCAAGATGCTCATGCACGTGTAGAGGTTTTCTATTTTTACAAATTTCTATGGGATGGGGAATGATCTGAAAAACGGAACATTTTGATGGACTCTAATGTGTCTCTTGGCATGTGAAATAACGAAAATTTTCCGGGGCCTTCGGCACCTGGACCCGGACGGTTCCCATGGTCCCCAACCCAAAAATTGTTCTGAACTTCGAAACCAAAACAGGTTGATCTGGAAAACGGGACATGATGATTGACTCTAATGTGTCTTTTAGAATATAAAATAACGAAAATTTTCCAAATCCTTCGACTACTGGAGCCCATCTAAACCCTCGGCTGTCCCCTGGCCCCAGCCTAAATTGCTCACTTCGCTCGGAAATCTAAGCTTCGAAACCAAGCTGACAGGCCTATTTGGAAAACAGGACATTTTGAAGACCTCTATGTGTCTTTTACCATATAAAATAATGCAATTGTTTGACTGTATATCCAAGATGCTCCGTATGCGCGTCTAGAGGCGGCGGCGATGGATGGTGATGATTTTAGCCTCATGGTAGTAAAGCCTCTCATTGCATATTTGTTCATTAATATACGTTGCCTATTCCGTCCGTATTGGAACATCATGTTACATTAGCTGGAGTTAATTTCCTTGTTTCTACATAAGTGTTGAGCTTTCTACATTAGCAAATGTTTCTACCTTATATTGGTTGTTTTTTTCTACATTAGTTGTTGTACAGAGGGCCAACGACAATGGTGACGCATGAACTCTATACGGGTAGGCCTTCTAGTTTATACAGAACACCCTGGCAGCTCTTCTCTATTGTAAGCCAGCCACCAAATATACGTTAATCACACTTTCTATGAAAGACTCCAAAAATGCGTTATTTCCGAAATTCTATATTCCGTCACTGATTGTAGATCTCCAAAGTTGTCTGATAGTGGCATTCTTTTCCTAGGTGTCTGTTTGTACTAACTTTTGCAGCAATGTACAAGACGTCTTAACCGAGCGCGCGCATTCTTACATCACACTGTTGTTCTGCAAACATTTTTGCATGGTCAGTAGAAATTTAATTCGTCGTGGGTATTTTACCGGTCTATGTAATTATTTGTATAAAATTGTTCTACACTGTTAATTTTAATATAGGTCTAATATATGATGATAATTGGTAAAATTGTAATGCTTTGATTAAAGACTTAACTATAATGTCATATGTGGCAGAGCCAAGCCAAATGAGACATAAGTCGCAAATCCTAGTTTTCCACAATAGGCAGAAATTTAAATATGGTCATTTTTTTCAAATTTTATTTTATTTCAAAAATATACAATTCATATATTCAACTTTCATATTACCTTAAAAATTTTCAGGTATATGACCAAAAAATGTTTTTAAAATGCAATTTAAAATGACCTTCCTTAGTCAATGTATACGAATAAACAATTTTCAAATGCAGTTTTCTCAAAATTTACATTTTAAATGTTCGAACTTCGATTTTTCATAACTTTGCAAGGAAACATCGTATGAAACTGATTTTTTTTTGCATATTAAAGATAAAAATGTGTAGTTTCATAATCCATAAAAACTCAGTTTTCAATATTTCCGACTTATGTCTCATTTGGCTTGGCTCTGCCACATAATGCCATATTTTTATGGTTTACATTTTTTCTATATAGAAAATGGGAATCTACGTATGTTTGATCGTGCAAGTTTTGCTAATAACAATCGGAGCAAACGCAAGGACATTGAGTGATATTGAGTCCGGAACAGAAGCAAACAAACATGTGAATACAATCTCAGATGAGTTAAATCAATCAGAAGATTACCCGAAGGAAGCCGACGAAGTGACTTATGAGTCTTACAGTGTCCCTGTTTATAATTACTTGTTTAACTTTAGGCGTAAGACGAACATAAATAAAGAAACATCGCGTGGACTTCCCTATTCGTATCGAAGAAGTGATATTGAAGCCGAAGAAGATACAAGTAAGCCTGTGAATACCATCTCGGATGAGTTGAGACAATCCGAAGAGAACCCGGAGGAAGGCGACGAAGTCTCGTATAAGTCTTGGCATCTCCGTCCTCCCGTCGGAGGTTACCGTTACAGATAAAACAACGTTAAACTGATTTCCTGTTCCCTATACGTTTGCGTAAAATGAAATGAATAAAATATACTGACATGTTACCGGGTTTAGCCTTTTATAAAACCTAATAGTATAAAAACTCGAAAGTGAAACATTTTTTTTTTGTAATTCTGTTTACATCTGTTGCAGCGGCATTCTCGATGTGTGTGCCGCGTGAAAGATCCAACTAGAGAAGATTAGGTTGATGAAGCAGCAGTTTTGTCTTATACCGAAAATTACATTTAGGGGAGAATAAGTTCAGCATATCAAAAACATGTTAAGGAGCATTTCCATTTACAAATTTAGAAAAACAATTTAAACAATTCAAACAATTATATATTTACAGGCAGTCATTGTAAAATTTTCCATGTTTCTGTAATGAGGGAATGTGACGGTAATGATGGCGGCGGCGACGACGACGACGACGATGATGATGATGATGAGCATTTTGCGCCAATTCGAATTCAAAACGCATCATTAAAGGCGCAGAGTGGACTAGATGTTTCAGATAATAACTTGTTACTTTTCCTAAGGGTCACGCCATGTCCTTTTCAGCTACTATATTAGCATACATCCTTCTGTCCTCGACAAGGTTGTGTATCATGACAAGTACACCGGCGTACCCCATACTCTCGTCTCGAAAAATATACTGGATTATTTATACTGCACATGAGCCATTTGTGTACACTGGGCCTAAGGTTTATAGTCCTTATCCGAGAAGACTTGCCCTACCACCACCATGGTGTGAGCGGCCATCAAACCCGTGCTGTTGTTTATGCATGGTTCACGGATCATCATCATAAATATCATCATCACAAACAGGGTTTTCATTAGAAAGGCTATAGACTATAAAAATGTCTTGGTTCAATTAGCATTTCTTTTGAGGGAGTTAAAATTGTTCCATTTTCTTTCAATTTTCGGAATTATTTTTGCCATAGAATTCAGATTTTTATAAATAAAAAATATAATTTTGTACGTTCCCAACTCTCTTTCCCAAGACGGTCTTTCATAAAATTCGCCATACAATCCGCGCATTTTTATTGTTCCCGTTGCTTCGGTATTCCCCAAAAGACGTATTTTTTTTTCTTGGAGCATGATTTTTCATTCTTGTTTTTAAGGGCGCATACAGAAGTTCATTATATTTTATAGGGACTTCAATAAAAAAAAACACTCTGGACTTCATTGAGTGCTGGCTTTTATAAATATATCATAAATATCATCATCACAAACAGGTTTTTCATTACAAAGGCTATAGATTATACAAATTTCTTGATTCAATTAGGATTTCTTTTGAGGGGGTTAAAATTGTTTTGTTCTCTTTGGATTTTAGTAATTGTTTTTGCCATAGAATTCCGATTTTTCTAAATTTAAAGAATATTTTGTAGGTCCCCAACTCGCTACCTCCGACGATTTTCAATAAAATTCGCTATACATTCCCGCATTGTAATTGTTTCCGTTGCTTCGGAATTCTCCAAGAAGACATCATTGTTTCTTGTAGAATGATTTTCTACAGTTTCTACTGTATCTCTAATCGCTTCTAGTTCTTGTGATTTCTAGTGTTTCTAGTTCTTGATACTTACTAATCCTTACTCGCTGATTTAATTCATACCTATTCTGTTCTACTTCTGTATTAATAATATCTACACTTACTATTCTTCCAACTCTTTTCCCAATCTCCCTGTTTTCTCGTTTCAGATTAATTCTTTTAAATTAAATTATCCGATTCCACCCTTTGCCTTGGGAACAAGTTATCATCTTTTCTGGCTATTCCGTGGCAAAACAACGTAACTTCAATATTCTGTCGTACAACGTATCCGAGTGTGATCGAGTATTGCTATTTGATTATTATTACATACAATACAGTCATACCATAAATACTATTTACTATATCATTTGGTTGTTTAATTCCATTTATGAGGTATTAAAAGAAACCTTGATGGTAGGTTGCCGATTTCCGTAATTAAAGCTAATATAAATTATTTAATTCTGAAATGTTTATTCCCGTCATTAATTATATGCTTATGTTTTTTTACTTGTTTTTTTAAATATTTTTCTACTATTCCGTGGCAAAACATTGCTACGGAAATGATACAAAAATTGTGAGAAAGGCCTACGTGGTTCTACCACGGAATCTCCAAGAGAAGTTGTTTTTCCACGAAAATTAGTTCAGTTCTCATAACAACAATTTTACTGAATTTTCAGCAAGATAAGTTATATTTCCAAATGTACATATCTCAATATTGAAAAACAAAATCAAGTTACGTGGTTTTGCCTTGTGAGAGCCTACCTAAAATTGAGCGCCTCATTTTTGTCTTTGAAATCTGATTTTTTTTTTTTTTGCTTTGAAAACTTAGTTCTTTTTATCAGTCATTATTTTGCTCAATCTAATGAGTTGATGAACGATTCAAGTCTAACTACAATAAAAATTGTTTTAAAAAATCGAACTCACTCATTTTCTGTCACTCATAAAAATATACATTATCGTACACTGGCGAATAAGCTTATGACCGGTTATACACATTAGGCGTTATCAAAAAAAAAAGCTCTACTTGAATGTAAAACGGGGCGGTTCCTGGAAGCTAGATTGTTGGGTGGGGGCGTGTGAGGAACTGTGATGGCGCTGAAAGGCGGGGTCTGTGAATACTAGATGGTTTTAAGAAACATTCGCCGATAATTGCAAACAAAAATTGGGTTTCTTTTTATCGGCGAGTTCTGTAACTCCGGTTTCCATAATCTATATGTACATCACCTCCAAAATAAGAAATAAAATAAGACCAACTATTAGGTTCGCCATCGTTTTTCCATGGAGGTCTACACTTACTGTCGGTAACTTCATCGTCGGCAAAGCGACGAGGTTACCGTAGAAGTTTTTAAAAACAAAATCCGCATATTGTTTTATATCCAGCACCATTATTTGGAGTTGACATTTCTTAAAACAGAAAATAAGTCGGCTTGTTTAAAAATGACACACTATTACATCATTCAGACTACGCGTGAATAACCTATTAGCTACATTTATTTGTGTATTTGCTTGTCTGTTTGTCTGTCTGCCAGTTGGTCGGTCGGTCGATATAAAATATAAAAATACAAACATACAGTTGATGGTAATAATACCAATAATATTGATGGTACAAACGGTAAAAGTATACATTAAAAGTTATGATTATAATTATTATGATTTAATAGATAAACCATCTGTTTTTAAATCCATGTCGGAGATTTTCGAACTTGATGCAGCACTTCCTCCATCCCAAATCGCAGCAGACTGTTCGCTCTATACATAAGATTAATTTACTTTGGAAAAGAGATATTGCCAATTTCATTCATGAACATTTTCCAGTGATAAGCCTACAAAACAACACAATAATTAGAAGTAAAACATCTTAGTTATAAGCACACAGTACTGTCGGTTCGTCCAGTGTCTGCCTATATGTGTCTATCGCCATCTATACTGTATCTCAAAAACTATTGTGCTGATATTCTTCAAATTTTCAAACAATGTTGGAACCAACTGTGGATTTGGTCCTTCAATTCAAAGGTTTGGCACTGATCAAGACTTAGGAGTAAAGTTTATTAAATGGTAATTGGTATAAAAAGCAGTTAAACGATTACATTAAGCAACTAAATTTGGTCATTAAAAATCACTGACACCTTCCACCTACAGCCCTAGTGCCAGGGGTCCAATTGAGCACATTATTGATAAGGAATGATAGTCTAGAATAAAATAAACGTCACCTTGGTGCTATAAGGACTTTGGTTAAAGGTAATTAGGTGAACATTAAGAAAAAACAAATAAATAACAGGGAAATTACATCGTGCAATTATATTTGGATGTTAACAACTACCGACACCTCCTACATCCCAGCTGGGGTCAAGGTTCACTTCAGGTTATTGGCGTCAAATTTTAAACATTTTCCAAAAGAGCTTAAATGCTCGAATTGATCAGGAATGGCCTTCTAAACAAAATTCACTTCATCATAAATTCATGGTTTAAAAAGTTGGTTATATTACAATAAAAAATAACCATTTTTTTAGAAAACTTGACGTCAAACAAAGTCCGTTGCGTTTCTTTGCACCTTGAATAAAATAGGCATCGTAACCAGAAAGTTATCGTGCGCAGAGTTGTGAAATCAATTATTGAGGGCGCTACCTGTTGACCCGCCTATTGTCAAAGCTTTAAATACAGTATTTTTTTCAAACAATTCTGCAAGGAGCATATAATGTATTAATGGTGGTTGCTCAAGAAACCCCGAAAGAGAAAATAGCTTGCCGGGGAATACTACTTAGGCAAATTGAATGAAGCCTCGCTCATTTTAAAAGAGGGCGTATATTAAAAGGGCGCTAAATTTATTTGTTTATTTGCTAGTATGTTCGTCTCTTGGTCTGTCGGTCTGTCTGGCAGTTGGTCGGTCGGTCAATATAAAAATATAAAAATACAAACCTACATACATTTTAACATTTTTGTTATAGAAAAAATATAGACCCATTGGAGAATAGGATAAAGCGCATTACAGGCAGAGTTATTTAAAGTGGGAAAAAAGATTAAGTCACTTATCTGTTTTTTCAAGGTCGTACATCCTGTCTTTAATATATCACCCTCTGCATGGTAATCATTTAAAGCATTACTATTATGATTATTTACTAATCTAATTACTGGGTGGGTAAGAGTTGGCATGTGTACGAGTTACCCTGTATCGCCACATTGAAAAGTTGGTATAGCGATATGGACAAAAGATCCACTTCTGTTGTCCATTGAAGCGTTATGACCTGGCCAGCCTAGCGTGACTGGTGATAGCCAATCACTGACAATTTGACGCCATTTGACCTGGGCTTCTTGTAGGGTGATTTTGTGAAATTGATGCTGATTTGCTATTAAACAGTTCACAAAGACTACTTGGCCAATAGTAATGCATCTTATATCAACACTTTTGTAATTTATTCACCTATAAGAATCTGTTTACCCTTTTGTTGTAGGGTCAAATTTTGACAATAGAAGTGAAGTAGTGATAGACTTCGGTGAAAATGTGGTCATTTTAAAATGACCGAAATGTATGTTTATATTGATACAATTATTATTCTGTTAAGGAATTGTTTCAAAAATACGAACAACAATCATACAATCGACGTATTTGAAAATATAATAATGTTATAAAACCAAAATTATCGACCACAATTTGGGAACTAATGCAAATTTAAAACCGACCTTTATATGTACATTAACCCCAGTGATAACAACATTTATCGAAATATAATAGACAATATGTGATTCTACAATGACAGAGGATAGTTTCAGTACATTTCAAATGTAAAGGGTTGGGTAAATTAAAAGATCAGTGTAGACAATCGAAGCCCTTGTTCTTTATATCGCCCTAAATACAACAATGCACAGGGAAAGGAATCGCTGAGCGTGGCTGTTGCGTGTGCGTATGAATTTTGTTTAAAATACATCTCTAGTTCAAGGTAGTGTAAAAAGTTTTTATTACTACTTTATTTAATTTCAAATTATAGAACGCAGCACAATGACTGTTACGGCACATATTGGCAAATTGCACATTTTGGTACTTAATTACCAAAATGTACAGTTTACCAAAGTTTGTCGTAAATACGTTACAGCACATTAGTAACTGCACATTTGGTAACAGAAATTTGTTAACAAAATGTGCCGATAGTGCACCTATACCTGACGAGATCAACTGTTACTAAAATGTGCAGTTAAAAGTGGATTTGACTGCACAATTTGGGCAATTTGCACTGGACTAAAACCCATTTTTGGGATTTGAGAAATATTATACTGTCAATGAGTTAAGGGGATAGGGTCCTACGGTAAAGACTGGCGAGACCGGCAAGGCACATTTCTCAAGTATAAAGTTTAGTGGGTTGCCACGGTAACAGTATATCATTGCAACAAATTAGGAGAAAATGTTGCAGATCAAATTACTTCCTTAATTGTGCCAATTTCTCCCGATACATGTAGAAAATAACAGCTAATGTAGAATCAGCCGCTAATGTAGAAAACTCAACAGCATATGTAGAAAGTAAAAAGGTAAACAAAAATTGCCTCACTGCTAATGACATACAAGCAACAGCTAATGTAGAAAACTTACACTGCCTCACAGCTATTGAGATGAGTCACAGCTAATGTAGAAAATTGCAATATTATTGAATGAAGCATGGAGGGAACTTTTTTAATAATGTTAACTGCACATTTTCCAGTGTCGGGTAAACGCTGTGTTATCATTGTTTAAATGACACGGGGAAGACAGGGAAGGTTGCATCACTAATTATAATATTGAAATTATTACAATAGTAGTCAATGAAATATGGGAATAAAGTAATAATTATCTCAATATTTCCCAATGGCGCGTAACCGCTGCGTTAACATTGTTTAAATTACATGGGAAAGACGGGGCAATTGCATCATTAAATATAATATTGTAATAATTACAATACTAGTCATTGAAAGATGGTCGGGAATTGAAGTAATGTTACCTGTATATTCTACAATGGCGCGTAAACGCTGTTTTAGCATTGTTTAAATGACATGAAGAAAAAAAGGGGCAGGTTGCATCACCGAAAACAATTGTAATATTACAATGCTATTCATTGAAACATGGAGGGAACTAAAGTAATGTTACCTGCATATTCTCCAGTGGCTCGTAAATGCTGTGTTAACATTGTTGTAATTACTAGAGGAATGCGGGGCAGGTTGACACACTTAAAAAAATAATTGTATAATATTACAATACCATTGGTTGAAAAATTGGCAGAATAGTAATCATTTTCGTAAGATCCGTGACTAATTTTAGCATACCTTTTTTTCTCGATGGATTTTGCAAGCAATTTTGCATTTGGACAAAATATAGCTCCTATACACCCCCAGATAAGATGGGAAAGTCTTGTTTGAGGGCGTTTTTCAAAATGGCCGCCTGTGGATTTGATTAAGATACTGAGAATTTATCACAACTCAGTCATACCTATACTCATAATTCAAGTATACTGTATCCTAGCATATGAAAATCATGGTTAATTAGCAATAATAATAGAGAATTTAATGGTTTAAAATATACAAAATGTCAAAGGTCAGAAAGTTCCCATCATTATTTTAAAATAGTTCCCATTAAAGCGAATATAAACATGCATGTTCTGATTTATTTGCAGTCAACATCGAATCAATCCGACCACTAGTTACGGAGATATGGTAATCTAAGGTCAAAAGTCAAAGTGCTAGAAATAGCATTTCCGGCCATTTTTGGACGAATATTTGCATTACAGCTAATAGGAACATGTATGTTGTAAACAATTTAAGATTAAAACCAAGTCTCTACAATCAGTGGCTACAGAGATATGAGGGTTCAAATTCAAAGGCGGTCATTTTGAAAAACGCCATCAAACAAGATTTCCCATCATATCTGGGAGATGTATAGGACATAGATATATTAATGATCTTAACACTGTAAAAATGGCAGTCCATGTAGGCGCCTACTATTTTGATTTCTCAGCCTCCGTCACAAACATGTAAATTAAATAATCAACTATTTTACAATTATTGTATTTTTTAACATTCTTTTGTTATACAAATTATTTACATGTCACACATATTTTATATTGTCAATTTCTATAGATTTAGATTAAATTTACTTTTATTTATTGATAAATTTGAAACTTCTATAAAAGATTCCGCGTGCGCAATTTCGACATAGCAACAGCCTCAGAACGTAACACGATTTGATTGGTCGGATTACGAAATAGTAGGCACTTACACAGAATGAACTTTGGGCTATCTATTCTGTAGAAGTTCACCATCTAGCCGTAATAATAAATCTATGGTATAGGAGCTATATTTTGTCCAAATGGGTCCATCTTGCAAAATCCATCGAGAAAAAAAGTATGCTAAAATTAGTCACGGATCTTACGAAAATGACTCTGTTAAAACTGAAGTACTGTTACCTGTATATACCCAGTGGTGCGAAAAATATGTATTACAATTGTTTAAATGACACGTGAAAGACAAGGCAGGTTGCATCTATGAAAATAATATTCACCTTGTCATTTCAACAATGTTAACACAAAGTTTACATAACATTACTTTAGTTCCGCTCCTGTTTCAATCAATGGATCTGTTTCTGGGCCTACCCTTCGTAGACCCAGAAACAGATCCGTCTGCAGATGAGGGCTTAATCCTAGTGGCTATTTTATTGATTTTATTTTTCCGATCTTAGTCGGATTTTCTCGATTGTTATGTTTAACATATTTATTAAATTTCGCAATATATGGCCGCCTTCGTTTTATTGGATAGCTCAATTACGTTTTATCTATATCATATTTTATGTATCTCATTTGAGATCCAATGGCTAAAATTTTTGCACGGTAGAGATTGCATCTTTGTATCTCCGACTATGTCCGACAGACGAAGGGTCAATTACGTTTTATCTATATCATATTTTATGTATCTCATTTGAGATCCGATGGCCTCCATTTTTGCACAGTAGAGATTGTATCTTAGTATCTTCGATTATTTCGTC
>JAOTQE010061603.1:0-31052 GCA_025631205.1 Nesometra sesokonis | reverse complement strand
TGTTGGATAATCTGAGATCTGTGGTCTGGTATTGTGTACACAGAATCATTGGTTTTTTGTGTAATTTCAGAAAAAAAAAATAGTGTAATTTCAGAAAAAATATTGGAAAAATGTCAAAAATAGTAAGAAAATGTCAAAATAGTGAGAGTGAGATTGACTGGAAAATAGTGAGACTTCTGCCAAAATAGTGAGACTTGGGAGCTCTGCATATATCTTTATTTTAATTTTAATGATTTAATTACAATGTATTGTCAATGTCTAGGATCAACATGATACGTTTTCAGACACGTTTTATCAATTAAAATCATAGATAATTAAATTGCAAAAGTTAATATAATAACTTGATAGATAAAACAAAAGTAACCTCATATTTTAAGATTGGTTGCAATATATTTTGTAAGTACAAGTTAGCCTTGACCATTTTATATGAAAAGGTAAGGCCTACTTTATTATGATATGAGGACGTCCATGAAGTCGTTTATTTGTGGGTGTTTATCGGTGTAAAAACTAAATACCGTGTACTGTACCACTAAAATAAAAATGAACTTTAGAGTCACCTACAAAACAGAAATCATTACAGCCTATACCTCGCAGTGTCCAAAGTTTTGGAAATTTCAAAATTTGGACAATAAATAAGTCCAATCTTCTACCTAGTAAACCCGTAAAAAAAGTTCACCCTAGCCGAGGAGGTTTTAAAACCTTTGCCCTCCCAGATCACCCAATGTTAGATTTCTTTAATCAAGGGCCCTAGCCAGAATAGAAAAACAGACGAGGCGACATGGGGTCCATGCGGCGCACAGGGCCAACATTTGAATCAATTTCAGACAAAAAACAAATTTTCGAAATTTTAGATAGGCCTACTGAGGCAACCGCCTCGTCTGCCTCAGTTCTGGCCCAGACGGCCAAGAATCAGTTTAACTTCTCCTTAGATTTTAAAAGACTGATTAGGACGGATCACATTTGTATTTTATTTTAAACAAAAACAAATTTAATCACATATCTCTACACCGAACCCACAAGCAGACCGACTGATCAAACCACTTCGATGACTGACAATTGGTCTACTGAGAAATTGCGTGCAAATATTAAAAATATTACATCTTTAGAATAAAGGCAAGAAATGTCATACTTGGAATCCGGTGGCTTATCCAGAAGATGTTGAAGGTGGCAGGGCGGATTTAGTGGAGCACAACCGGCGCCCCCCCCCCCCCCCACCACCACCACAACCTTATATTAGGTGCGCCGGGTCAAAAATCTACCCAAATCCAAAATACGGCTAAAATACGGTAGCAGAGTAACGAAATGGGAAATAAGCTTTTTTTTGCTCGTCAGAAGAAATTTGCGGCCCTTTCCACCAATTTTGCCTACATTTAACAGGCCTATTTGCTGCATGACGTTTTCAATTTTTTTAAGTGGCTGTCAGGAGCCCTAACCCACCCCAACCCACCCAGATTCCGCCACTAGTGACCGACAGATCAAATTGTAACGTGGCGTATCTATCAACAGCACCTCATTGAAACATTTTTATGTTTCAATGAACGTGGGGCAACCGTAAACACAGATTGTAACTAATTGCTTGTTATTTCCCTAATTGGCTTTATAACGTTTTCCTCTTTGTACATCCTACGTCCATTTACTAAAATACTCAAAGTAAATCATCAAATAAAATCAAATATCTTAATTCGGTATATTATGCATTATGCTCAACAAATCAACTACAATTAAATTCAAAACATGTAAACGTGTTTAATTTAGCTAGTCTTACGTCCGGTGGTATTGAGTTAAATGTATTTCTTAATGTTACACTGACATTCATATGTTTATAATGTCAGGGAATACCATTATCCCATTTAAAATATGATCAGATGACATTTTTAGTCACAAATTGTTAATTTATGTAATGTGGGGTGGAAATTGATTGAAAATGGGCACCAGACCGAATCTAAAAAACTGTCAGCTAAATTTAAACTAAAATTGAAAATTGAATTGTAGATTAAACGCATCATCATCTTCATCTTCATGATGATGATGATGATGATCATCATCATCATCATCATCATCATCATCGACGAAATCATCATCATCGCCATCACCGTCACCATCATCGTCGTCGTCATCGTTATCGTCATCATCATCATCATCATCATCATCATCATCGACGAAATCATCATCATCATCGCCATCATCGTCACCATCATCACCATCATCGTCGTCGTCGTCATCATCATCATCTACATCATCATCGTTGTCATCACCATCATCATCATCATCATCATCATCGTCATCATCATCGCCATCACCGTCACCATCATCACCATCATCGTCGTCGTCGTCGTCATCGTTATCGCCATCATCATCATCATCATCATCATAATCATCGTCATCATCATCGTCGTCGTCGTCATCATCATCATCTACATCATCATCGTCGTCGTCATCATCATCATCATCATCATCATCATCATTATTAGGCCTATCATCCCTCACCAACACCATCACCTTCATAATCACACCATCATCACCACCAACCATTACCACCAATAAATTCCTTCAAGGGAGGGGATAACGAATTGAACGAGACCAATGGAAAATATTGAACGAGCTGCGGTAAAATATTGTTCGAGTTGGGGAAAATATTTGGAGGCTGGGCCGATTGTACAAGCTGGAAAAAATGTTGTAAGATCTGGGACAGTAAGGTAGAACCGATTGTATGAGCTGGGGGAAAATATTGTACACGCTGGGTAAATATATTGGACGAGTTAGGAATACGAGCTATAGGGCAAAACATTGGACGAGTGGAAGGCGAATACAAATACTGTTAACATTTTGCCATGTATGACTATACTATAAATAAGTGACATTTTTCTAAGAACTTCGCGTCAAAATGTTATGATTCTTACTTTCACTTTTATCATAGCAGCACTCCGAATATTTAATTTTATATAATAAGTTAAATCACCGTGGTTAAATATACTCATATACATGGCACATAAATTGCGATAGGGAGTTAGCAACACAAGGTCTTTTTTTATACAAGCCTATCATATTTTATACGAACACCAGGATAGTAAAAAATTGATGAGATACACTGTTAAATACAATGTTTTTTTTTAAATTATAAATATGTAGGTCTATATAAATAGGCCTATATACAGTATTAAATAAACACCTTTTTTTATAGTAACATCATTCCACAGTACTGTACGTAGCCTACACTTTTAGCCTATATTTGAAAAAAAAATGTCTAAGTCTAACATTTAAATAGGCCTTATATATTTTAAGCTAGTCTTGAGTAGGAAGAACATTGGACCAGGGAACATTTTTACGCGGCCTCTTTTAAAAAGTGTATTCGTTGAGCACTTCAAGGAAGGTTTTACCTTGAAGTTGGACAGGAATACGTTAATCAAGGACAAATTATAGATCAAGAAGGCGCAGGAAGGGGAAGAAGACTCGGGAAGTAAGCTGATGTCATCAAACCATGTCAACAACCCCTGTGAACAAACTTCACAGCTACTTGTGAAGTTTGTTCGCAGGGGTCTTTCTAACACTTTGTTTGTTCTAACAGGGGTCTATGTGAAACTACGTTAACTTCGTTAGACGCGGAAAGCGTAAATTTACTTTCGATCTGTTTGTCTGTTTGTGTGTCTGTCACGCCTGTTGCTGATGTCATCAAATACTGGAATTATATCAATAACCCCAACAACTTCACAGCTGTTGTTAAGTAATTCGTTCATAGGGAGGGATGAGTCGGAACGCTTTCTGTGTGAAACTTCTTACTGAGTTCGTAACTTCATTTCTTGACGCAGAAAGTGTGTACCTAGGAAGTCATTTTCTCTCTACCTGTTGGTCTGTGTGTCGGTCTGCGTACGGCTCGGCTTCAGTACCAGGCATAGTTGAAATTTGCTGTGGTATTGATGAATCCTAAGAACTACAGTACCTTTAACTAAATCCGATCTATTCCTTTCATCTAAATTCATTACTTTTCCAGACGCGGATCCAAGGGGCCCGCCTGCTTCCCCCACATTTTTCACCGGATAAAAAATATACACCTTAGGCCTTTAAAAGATCAGAGAGCTTCTTTAGATAAACATTTTCAGGGCTTAGGCGAGCCCTGGACCACGCCATATTGCCGTCATTTTCCTGAAAAACCTTACACTAATGGGCTTATCCAACTTGGCATCGGGCCCTTCTCTATATCCAGCTATCCGCCCCTGTTATGCTGGTTGCAGATCCTGACCTATGAAGCATTTAGCTCAGTTGGTTTAGCTGGTGGAAATCACTGTGCTGTGCGCTGAACCGTGACTCGATGGTCCACGGTCGATTTAACACCCTATCTCTTTTCTGGCCCTAACGGCCGCCCATATCTCCCTGTGTTTAGGTCGAAAATAAGTTACTAGCGCACCGTCTTTCGGATGAGACGTTAAGCCGTTAAAACTTGAATTAGGGGCCTACGTCAGCACATTTTGTGAACAAACTCCATCTTTAGCTAAAAATTTGTTCAGGAATACGTAAGTTTTTTTAAGCATACAGGGGAGGGGTAGGGCGGACCGGCTTCCTCCACCCCTTTTTCGTAAGTAAAATATATCAATAAGACTATTATTAACATTGTCTATAAAACGAAAATTATTCAGTAATCATAAGATAAAAATCTAAACCCCAAAATGTCCCGTGGGAGGATCCCAAGACCTCCTAAAACTTTGACTATCTAGCACCCCCTTACATTTTTCAAAAGTCTGCATCCGCCAGGGAATAGGTCTACATGTATTTCGTTTTGTGAAAGTTCTGTCGGTGTGACAGGACCTAAACAGCGCACTCTGTTGCATTTATCACGAATCACAATCATTTTTGACAACCAAAATTTTTGAAATTCGAAAATTTCTTGCTTTTTAAGCAATAAAGTGGCAAAGTGTTTTGACTCGAAACTCCGTTTCAATGTAGGCTACAACGCTGATTAACGCAGAGATTTCTCCGTTTTATTATCCTTATATAAATAATACAGATTGAATAGCAAAAACACCGATTTTGGTGTCAATTTATTTTGACTGGAGACATCTTACATCCAGTCTTTGATTAACGCATAGATGCTTTCCATCTAATTATGTTCCAATAAAGTGGTCTATTATTATTAATTACATCGTCATTTCGCATTGACACAAAACTGAGCTACATTGGTGCTAAAATCCAATATCAATTGCTCGCTAGTGCAGGAAGTAACGCGAATGACACACATAGGCCTAGAAAATGATAATGATCTGATACTTTATCACATAATTAAGGCTCATCGCTTAGATTGGCGATATTGTATATAGCCCTTTAGCCATGGCCAATTGATGCTGCTTATTATTATTATCATTATCATTATTATTATTATTTTTATTATTATTATTATTTTTATTATTATTATTATTATTATTATTATTGTTATTATTGCTATTACTATTACTATTACTATTATTATTATTATTTATATCCGTTGTTTTGAAATATATAAACCTAGGTCTATACTGTATATATTAGTAAAATCACAAATGTAATTACAAACAAAACATAATCAGATTAAACCACAAAATATCACGGATTTTAAAACGTGTATTTTCAACAAATGTTCCCGGAGAGCATGCCCCCGGGCACCTCTAAAACATTCTCTCTATCTTCCCCTTCCGCCCCTTCCCTTTTTCCCTAAAGTCTGCGTCCGCCTCTGACATCAGTTTGTTATGTTCATTAAAACAAGTGAGTTTCAGGTTGCCTTTGCCATGGTTAACAATTCTGTTGTTTTAATTATTATTTCTGCTTTTTGTGAACATGAAATTGAAGCAACTCAGCTGGAGGAAATCACGAGCAAATTCAGGTTCCGAAAAAAATTCAAGTATTTAAATGATCCAAAATCCCAGAAGGCTCCGGGGCTTACGTTTGAAAACTTTGCGATAATAAGTTACGAAAAGTTTATAAGTAGGCTAATATTACATTTAGAATACTAGTACATATGCCTATATAAATACTGTACACTGTAGTAGACCACTAAAGTTTCATACAGTACTAGTGACCATCTTCAAGCTTATTGATTGGTTGGCTAAAGTTTTTGTAATAATAGCTTCCAGACGCCCGTCGTTTTGATTCGTTTGATTTGCTTATATATATCATTTAGCAATGTGATTTTCAGAACTCAATTACCCAATAGGGCACACACGTATCAGAACTGGTTAATAATGAGAGCTCCTTCAAAGGTTTTATCCTCACTCGGCATTCTAAATGTCAAAGGGATACCCCAAAATGCAAAGATGGAATTGCCGTTGACAACAGTACTGGCGGTATTCATGA
The DNA here is from genome assembly GCA_025631205.1 of Nesometra sesokonis. NCBI lineage: Eukaryota > Metazoa > Echinodermata > Crinoidea > Comatulida > Antedonidae > Nesometra > Nesometra sesokonis. The sequence continues at coordinate 24,734 of JAOTQE010061603.1, read as the reverse complement.
AAATTGAAAGGAAATGATCATTCATTGGAGCGGTCGAAGTATCCTGTAATTGAGATTTAGCTTGTTGCCTTATAATTGTAATTTTGTTTTACGATTATAGATGAATTAGAGAAAAAACATCAAAAGAAACCGCCAAAACATTACAAACACTTTAGTCACAACTAAGAGGTAATAAAGGGGAAAAGGAAGCCCTAAAATGAAGGTTACTTCAAACCGTAGGCTTGTTTCCAAACCGTTGATTATTTTCTCGTGTATTTTGCCGATAATCCTATACTAAACAAAACAGACAAATGTCAAGCAACCTACACAAAATTTTATATATAGCCATGCCTTTTGAACTAATTCATTAGAACTACTATGCATATACAATAATAAAGACTTCGAATGTGTATTATATAGTATACTAATAACCGCATTTCTACCTAAAAAGTTTTTTCTACAACATCATATCGCCCTCTATCGACACCAAATTACTTTATCTTCAAAAATTAAACGCAACCGTTTGTATACAATGTGATATTTTTTTATAATCGATGTTAAATACGTAGGTATAATGTATTATAATTTAATATCAGACTGTGAAGGTTATTTTCTAAGAATAGAATAGGTCTACTAAAAGTAGGTCGTATTAAGTTGAAGAAAGTTGGCATAGTTTTCGGATAGGCCTATAGACATACCTTCTCACTTTCAAACACATTTAATTTTTAAAAAGTGTTTATAAAATATCAAACTCGGACTTAAGTGTAAAAGAGTCCAAAATATATTGTTCAAGTGACAACAATTTGAAGAGGTAATGCAGCTTAATTTTAAGCTATAATTTTTAAATTCCAGATTTGGCTGAATCACACTGTAAGTGCTATTCTGTTCCTTTTAAAAAATAGGGTTTATCAATAATGTATAATAATATACAAACATTCTTTACTTACCGTAATTAATTATAGTTATTAATTAATTATTAATAGTTATTAATTATTAATAGTTATTAATTATTAATAGTTATTAATTATTAATAGTTATTAATTAATTATAGTTATGTCAAAAGTACCTAGGAACATTTAGCCTCTGATAGTAAGAACTAGACCTACTAATGGAATCTAGTAGCCTATATTTTGTCACATATTCTGAGAAGCTGTAATATAAAGTATTTACTTATTAGCGAAGTTTATTTTAGTGTTGAAATTTCTTTATTTGTAGCTGTTAATGATTGAACAAAAACAGATACCTTAATAAGAACAACTATGGACTTACAACTAACATTATGTCTATTGTCAATTAGGCCTAGGCCTATGTATTTAGAAGATGCTGCAATGATAATGTAATGAAAATAAGTACTTAAATACTGGAAAATAGGCCTAAGGAAATACTTTTAGGCCTATAATGAGCGATTATTCAAGCTTCTTAATCATTATGTTTACTAGATCAAGAATGTTCAGTCTTCGATGGATCTTAGATTGGTACCGTAAATCGGGGATTTTTTTTATTAGTAGTATAGCGCCATCTATTTACAACAGCTGCGCAATGCAAGCATAATATGAATGGAATTATGTAAAACTAAATTAACTCGGCAATATACTGGGACCGGTTAGTTCGATCTTGGTATTGTATTGTTAACGATAACGAATAATAATAATAATTAAAATGATATTATGGTCGAAGATAGAACTGTAGCAATACAATAGCATCATCTCTAACGATCGATTAATATAGTCGATCTAATACACAAACATCCAGAATTACTCAATTCTTCTTTCAAATTTAAGATAAATTGTGAGTTTTAATTTAGTGGAATTAATTACGTGGTACAGACGTTTTTGCAATGGATAGCCGTATAAATTTAATGACCAGTTTGCATCCTTTAGGCATTCATAACAGTGCACTCTTAATCTGCCCTCAGGTATTAAGTCAAGATTAATGCATCTGTATGACAGTGTAAAAATGTGGAATTTTATTTTTCCAATTATCTATGATACTGCTTTGATAAATTCATTTGTTTCTCTTTAAAAAACATTCTGTTTATTTTTTTTTATTTTACTTATATTTTCAGTATAGGCCTAAAATATAAAAAAAAAACAAACATGCAGCAAAACTAATACTGATTAGTACAAAAATGTTAAAAGCTTAAGTTACTTGTTACGATTACAAAATTGCGGTAAAAACTAAAGTAGCAAACATATAAATATTCAAATATAATAAACAGAAAACGCATTATTCATGGACATTACACACACTTTATTTTGATATAAAAACAGAGCAATAAAAAATAGCATACAGTACCGTATAAATATCCAAACATTATTACTTATATCACCTATACAGTAACAAAAATTAAACATGGAAATATATATCAATATATCAATCATATTATTGATACAAAAAAAAACAAATAATAGTAATACCTATTATACCTTACTACTGGATTTGTATAGGTATACTGAATTTGTATATGGATTTGTATAGGTCTATTTGGTTTGTTTTTCATTCAATTAAACAAAATCATTTATCTTAATCATTCATTTGATAAACAAAAATGTTAAATCTCATTCCCTCCAAAATTGTCCAATTTGACAATATTTTCAAATTAACGCGTTTCGAGTAAAACAATAGTTATTGAACACTGTTAGTCTAGATATTTCTTCAACAACATTTTCCCTTGTTACACTAGTAATAGACTCTTTCCATAACCGTCTTTTTGGATGGTGCGCACTCGAGAGGTATGCCTGCTTCGTTATATTTCATTTTTTTGTGCAAAGCAAAGCAAAATCATGCGCTGTATATTTAGGGTTCTCCCAATAAATAAAATACTCTTGTATTTTTTCTCTTGTACCGTATGTTTAGAAGTAATAAAATGAATGGCTGATTAGTAAGCCTATTATATTTATAAATCTTAATAAAATATATTTAAATTTAGAATATTTTAGTTATTTGAAGAATTTGAAAATTGGAAACAATTTTAAAGGAATGGGGCTCAAAGACGTTTTGACATGGTAGTTGGCTTTTAAAGGTCAGGTTCACCCAAAATATTATTATTCATTTATGTTTTAGTTAATCATAAAAAGAATATTCAGCCCTATTTGGGAATTTTTAGGATTATTTTCTCCTTGAGGCTCATGAATTAAAAATTATATATAAAAATAAACGCTAGATTCCATCCCTATTCTTTTACACACAAAATAGCAAAGTGGGTATTTTTTTATTATCAAATAAAATGGCTACTTTCCACTATATAACAACATCAGAAATGAAACATTTTGGTTAAAACACACAAGAATATTATTTTTCTATATATTTTTAGAACGACTGTTGAATTTTCACAACTTACCGTATTTAAAATACCCCCCGCCCCCTTCAGACAATCTGTATAAATGGGGATTCTATCATGTAATTTGAACTATTCCCCCACTTAGCAATTTTCGTCTATTTCTTCAATACATATGATAGGTAAAATGAATTGTAAAAATTCAGAAACAGGGCTGAATATACTTTTTATGATAAACTAAAACATATTAGGAAGATAATTTTGTGGGTGAGCATGCCCTTTAAGCCTATTTTGTAATATTATGGTTGATATTACTATGTAATATAAACCCATCTTTAAAAAACGTACATTTCTTTTTATTGTAAATTCAGATATTGCCGTGTGAATACCATTCCAATGGTACTTGGCGAAAATTTTAAAACGCAAAATATCAGGATGTGGGTTTCTTATGACATCACAATTGTAACGCACGCATGTAATTTTCATTATAAAAAAGGCTATTAGGCTAATAAATATATGAACATTGTGCATTTACACATTGTAACGGTGTCTTATTGCGTCATAGGGCACCCACTGATTTGATATCTCGTTTTATTAAAGTATTTGATACCAATTTTATTTTTGAATAAAACATTTTTGTATATTTGAAAATTAATAACATTATAACTTAATTCAAACATTATAAAATATGTTGTGAGGTCTGTAATAATGTGTTTGTTTAAAGGCTTACTAAACTTTGGGAAAAACATGTAATCTTCAAGTTCGGTATTCCTGTACCCGTTAATATTTACCAAAAATACTGAAACCTATTATTTTTAACATTTATCATTAATTGTTACTCAGTATACTACCATAATGCTTGGCATTAGTTGTATATTTGTTTTTCTATTTACCCATTGTTAACAAATAGAAAAAAAGACATTTAATGACTGATATAATAATATTAAAACAATATACATTGATATATGTACACATAAGAATTTGCTAAAATGGAAGAAGCAAAATACCCGAACATGTGATACACATTATCTTGTATCAGGCAATCTTGTAAGGAAATAAAAACAGGCTTAGGCTTTTTATACACAGAGACAGAATAATATGAAACAGAAAAGGTGACGTAACATAAGAAGAAGATAGTTAAAGAGTATAGTGAGTTCAGGCCGAGATGTTTAGAAATAATGGTGAATTAAGAAGGTTGATACAATGAATTAGTGGGGGGTTTTTTTGTCTTCATTGCAAAGCCATGGAGGAATAAAACTTTATTCCTCATGGCAAACACGCTGTAGTTGTATCTTTCGAATGGCATTTGGTAACCTAGAAATAGCCTGTATGTTCTTCTCAAATTGAAAGCTACTAATTATTTTCAAGACAGTAGGATTTCTTTTCAGAGAAGAAAATAACATTGTAAAAAATGTATTTAATTACTTTAAATTGCTATGGTGGTAAGGTATTTCATAACTTGGGAGATCTACAGCATGCCTTAAGTTAAAGTTAAATCATGGTGTTTTTTTAGGCCTAGTTAAGTGGTATTTATTTTTTTTTTTAACCAACGTGTATATTTAAAAACAAATATATTATTAATATGCATTTATTTTCTAATTATAGGCCTAGATAAACTTACAGGTCTAAACACAAATATGTTATCATATACCATTTATCCTTTTTAAATAGGGCCTAACTAAGTTTAGTATTGAAAAGAAGCTGATCTTTTAGAGAGGGAAGAGGCTTATTAGCATCTTACATAGATGCTTACCGAATTATTCCAATAAAATAATCTAGTTAAAATATTAAAATCTTGCCATTTAAAACAGCTGCATTGTTAATTAATATTGTACTATTTGTGTAAGTTATTCTGTAACAATGGAAACCTGGAAAATGATCGAAAACTATAATTTACATATTTGTCATTGTTCGGTTTGAAGGTAATTATTCTTTTAATTGATCTCAATTCAATGAGATGAAATTACAATATCTAACCAACAACACAACCTTACATCTGGTAGTAATCCTAAGTAAAAGCTGTTTTTCGCACGGTGTATTTGAAAACATAATTTTAACGCAATTTTGTAGAATTGACTTTTTTTATGTACTCACTAATGATATTTCGCATATCGACACATGATGATACCTATATATGGTGATGATATATCCATGTATGGTCATGATGTGACATCATCATGACCATATATAGGCATGTCAAAATTTTTTTGTCAAATAAATTTGATAGTCTGGACTGAGCTTTATTGCTTCTTCTAATATAACAATTGTTGATTTAAAAGACATGTTGCAGTTTACTATACGGTATCAATTTAATTAGCATCAAGGAATACATTTGGAAACAAGTTTATTAAATAATGTTAAAAAATTGTTTTATATAGTAATAAAATAGTAATAGTAATAATTTATATAATACAGAATTACATTATACTGCAGCAACACATTTCTAAGCCTTAATACTAGTTGTACCTGTCTACTACTGCTACTAATATTGGTGGTGTCAGTGCTGTTTCTTAAATCTGTAGACAGTACATATTTAGAATAAGTGTATACACTTATTATAATGAACATGCCGGTGAATTACTTGAACTCAAATAATTTTGTTTTATTAGGCTTATGCATATGTGTTTAATAGCAAAGCAAAGTTTTGAAATTAATGTGGCAGAGCCATGCCAAATGAGACATAAGTCGGAAAATTGAAAATTGAGTTTTTTTATGGATTATAAAACTACACATTATTATCTTTGCAAAAAAATCAGTTTCATACATAGGCCAAATATTGGCGGGGAGCTTTAACAGAATTTTTTTTGGGGGGGTTTAGTTTCCAACAACTATTTTGGGACACAATGTTCGAAATCTCGATTTTCTATTGAATATATGCATCATAATAAAGTCATTATTATTCACAATTACATAGAAAAGCCCTTATTTGTTGAATTTTATAATTTTTTTAGAACCCTAAAATGTTATTTGGATCCCTAGAAAAAAAAATGTATTAGGAACAAGGAATAGGCTATAATGTAATATGACAAAAAAATGGGGATTCCTAAAGAAATGTTTTCTTCACATAAATTACTGCCGTATAATATGATAAATGTAGTCCTATCATTTTGATATCATTCGTATAAACAAAATGATTGCAATCTTATATATTATATTATATTTTATATTAAGTTATTGCTATAATAATTGTTCTATATGATATTGTTATTACTATTTAATGTTTATAATTTATGTTTATTTAGGTTCTTCTGTATTTTAAAATCCTAAAGGTCCACTAATCAAGTAAGAAAGTATAATGCATACTCCAAGCAATGAGATACATGCCATCGTAACAGGATTCAATATTTCAACATAAATTATGTCATCATCAGGAATATGTATTTTAATTTAATAAACAATTGAAAATACTGTACCAAATAAAGACATTCCTTTCGAAAATTCTATGTTAGGGGAAAGAATTATACCAGGTTTGACACCGAAATAAGTATAGTACGGATTGTTTATCGTTTATTTATTAAGCATTCATGAAAAGGACATTGTAAAAGAATGTTCATTTCCTCAAATATTCTCCAAGGATTATAAAATGGTCACGAGGTACGATAAAAAGGAATTTACTTCCGAAATATTTATCTTAAAATCAAAGATGTAGATAACAATTAATTTCTTGTAATGCGGTAATATTTTTATCAAATCTAATAAATTAGGTGGTAGTGTTAAAACTAAATACATAATTCGTTTTATTTCTTATAATAAGGCAAATCACCAATCCGCCTGAGGCCATTCTTTTAAGAAGAGGGTCAATGACTGCTTGGTCAAGAAACTTTTAACCTTTGACTAGGCATATTTCACTCCCTGTCTATCATGTATTTTGGATAGACCTAGACCTATGTGGAACATCGTGGTAACCATTTGATACCAGGGACCACACATGCAAACCATTATAACGAAACATTAGAAACAGTAAAACATAAAAATGACAATGTGACAGTTAGATTTATAGAAAAGTATAATTCTTTAAATTTTAATGTAGTTTGTAGTGCTTTCCTGTTGGTAGACCTATATTTAACTATACAGTATTGCTTTTTATAAATATGCTGATACAGTCGAACTTTCATCAGATCGCTTTTTTAAGTTCTTTTCTATTAGTATTAAAAACCACCAGGACTATCACGGAAACACCTGTACATTTTATAAGTTAATAAATGTGAGGAGGTATATCATAGGCATATCTAATATAGGGCCTACAATGTGTATTAACTTTTTTAAATTATAACGTTTTTATAGGTCTATGTGTTTTATTTTTCGTACAAAATTACATAAAGCGCGATTTCTATTGAATAAGATAATTACACTAAAAATAACCATGCAAAATAAAAATGGTGCATAGAAGTCACCAACTTATAATGTTATGGATTTATTAGGAAAAGTGCCCGTAAATTCTAAAAAAAAATAGCATAAAACATAAAACCTATGTTGTGGCTTTAGTCCTCTTGGCAAAACTTTGGTGTGGATAAAAAAAACGAAATTCACCATACGCACCAAGATTTTGTTAGTTTAATCCATTTAGGCCTACTTGGACTATGTTTTCTCAGATTTTAATTTAAAAATTTGATGCTCGTCCTTGTTTTATATATGCTTAAACAAAATAGACGTAGAGGGCGCTATAAACACACAAACGCTAGTAATGGTAGGTAGTGTAATATTTTGGTATCCGTCAAAAACAGATTATGGATATATTGTTACCATATATGGGTATGTCAACTTATTTTGTTAAATAAAATGTGATAGGCTGAGCTTTACACGCCACAAAAGAAAATTATTATTTATTTTGATTTTTTTTAAATAATTCTTAAATTTGTTTCTGTTACGGAACAATTTATCAGTGTATAGTAGTCTTAAAATAACGCAGATCATAAAGACGTTAATAGCTTAAACGATTAAGCTAAATTATAATACATGGCCTACTTAATTATATCCACTAATGGAATTATATCCCTACTTATATCGGACACGCCATTAAAATTCAATAAACACAGTTTTAGTTTTGACATTGTATCAACAAAATAATATTAGACCTATTTAGACATTAATAATTTAAATAATATTAACTACAGTAATTATTATTATATTATATAGGCATTATAATAATAAAAATAATAATAAATTACCAAACAATCAATAACAATATATTATACCTATTCCATAAGACAGATATAAAATAATTATAGTGATTTAATTATTCATAATCTCAGTTTATTTCGCCATCATATTTTAACGATGTTTTTTTAATAGTAGATATTTAAACGTACTTAGTATACAGTACGTAAAAAATATATTGCTATTTTAATAGTATACTAAAACTGTTTAAATACTGCTCTATTTATACATCACTACTCCGTGTTTGATATTATAATACGTTATAGGCCTAATGTAACTTGTAATATATCGATGCGTGATCAAATGAAATTAACACAGCAGAAACATAATATGCATAGCATCCCCTGTTAGATATAGGCCAAATAAATTCAATATTATCTTACGATAAGTAGGAATCTTGGATTAAATAAATATTACGGGGTTTTTTTTTTGTTGTAACAAACGAAGGCGTAATAGTAATAATATTAATACGGAAACGGTAGTATATTATGTGCTTCTTTTTTGTAAAATAATCTTGGGAGATATAATATATGAACATCACAGTTATACTAAATATTTTTTATATGGTAAGAGGGACTTGTTTGCAATAGGTTCGATTAAAGAACACTTTTTAAATTCGTCTTTACAACAGGTTACTATAAAATAAGGTACTTCGCTATTGTTATTTCAACAGAAGTGGCAAACATTAATGGTCTTTATTGATCCGATTTAACTCGGTTAAAACAAAAAAACTCTTGAAATCTAGCATTTAACAAAATTGAATCATACAAAAAGGCCCAATTACATCTTAAATGTTTAACATTTTGTCCTAAAGGAAACAAAATTTAAAATAGAATAAGCCTACAATTAAAATAATAACATTCAGTACAATTTTGAATACGCCAAAATTTTGCTAAAGAAACTTTAATTCGGTGTTAGCCTTACAGGCGTAAATTGTTGAAACTGTCTCAGTTCTTTTTGTGACCGTGATGGCTAACGTAAAATCTGCAACGATGCAACCACACTTCCAAACTTTCAAAAATGCTACAGAACGGCGCACTAATACCAAGATTACCAATCTTTGAAAATACCTTGGTTAATGCTGTTGGTCTCTCTATTTTCACAAAGTAACGGCAACTAGATGAATAAGCCTAAATAGAAATAGCATAAATCGATTATACAATCATTTATTTCGGGATCTGTAAGATCCCCATGATACACCATGTAAAACAAGACAGTCATAAAACTGTAAACAACCAGACGTTTGAAGTAAAAAAATAATGAAGGATATCCGCAAGTCAGAGAAACAGAAAAAGTTGGCTATCCTTCAGAGGATCACATAACACTTTACATCACACCCACCCGCCCACCCCCACCCTCCTACCCCACCCCCCCCCCTCCCCAAACACCCAGAATGGGAGATATCAGGGAACAGTGAATTCACTGTTGTTATGTTACATCCCTGTTGTGGCCTACCTATATTTAGTCCATTTTTCTCCCTCTCCATCTGTAATTATACTTATACAGGTTTGCCAATACAACAATTGTTTCTTCTCTGACATCAGTCTGCCAGTGCATTCAATTGGTATACATATTATTTTTGTTTAAAAGGAAAATAAATATTACCGTATATTGTATTGAATTTTAAAAAGTGAGATATTGTATTATCCAATGAAAAGTCATTTTGTGGATTCGAACTCATTGTATAAATTTGTGCTAAAATTTACTTGTATTTTCTACAAAAGAAATACTCTATTCATTATTATCCACTAGCTATATTATAATTTGTATCTAACTACTGCTAAATTAGCATCATACTGCAATTAAAATACAATAATGAAAACCATTACTAACTTCAAATAAACGGTACCAGTACATGCACCGTGCATATTAGTAACATTATAACTATGTTTGGTAAAACAAAATATTGACATTAATTTCGCTTTACGCAATACATCATGTTTTATTCTGTATATTCAAATATTAGCTAAATAAATGGATTCAAATTTATATAGTTCTACCTATTGGTAATAAATAAGAGAAACACAGATTAATAAGCGTTATTATTTTTACTAAATATAAACATTTCGCTAAAATAAAATGCGACTATCGGATAAGCTGTTGCAACTAAGAAAAAATATAACAATAATAAGAAGCTATAATGCTAGTTTATTTTTCCTTAATAGATTTTAATAATGAGAATTAATATCTTTCATAATATTAGTCAATATATTATATGAAGAACCAAACAAATGTTATAAAAACACACTTAGCAAAAGAAAAACATGATCGTCATTCGAACGAGCGCAAGTTTAGCGTCGTCAACACGCGTCGTTTGTAACTACGGGAACACAAACATCGGCACAATGTTTTCTTTTGGATTGTACTCTTAGTTTTGTGGGTTTGTTACTCATTACAATATAATTAACCAATTGTAGACGTTTTAAAACTTATCAAAAATCAATTTATAACGTTCGTTTATCCTCTGTTCTTTGTCCTATAGCTAATACTTCGGCCTCCAATTAGCTTGTTTATAAACATAATAAGAAGTAAGTACATTGTGTAAGTAATGTCTATAATTAAACAGATGCATGGGTACCTAGATTTAATTTAAATGAACAGCAATCTAAAAACGAATTTTTGAATTAAATTTCTCAATTGTATATTTATAATAAAATTTAATAAATGTATTATGAATAGGCATAATAATTAACTAATTTTAGGCCTAGTCCTATATTATTTTATATCGTTATGTAACATTATAATCATAAATGACAATAGAGTCATTATTATAGTTCATAAGTGTCACCTATATTAAGAAATTACGTAGAAGGCAAGCAACGCTACGACCTGTAATTTGGCCAGATTCGTTGTGTTTTTTAAACATTATCACCATTTCTCAAATATTGCTCAGAGGTCTGAACAATAATGAAGACTACATTTTTTATAATTAAATTTGATAAAGTTGAATAATTGTAATTGAAGTGAATGATATCTTGTTTCTTTTTTTTCAATAAGTAGGATACATTGTTCTCCTGGGCACAATTATTCTGAATTAAAAGATTAAATTGTGTGTGGCTGAGCCAAACGAAATGAGACATAAGTCGCAAATGCTAGTTTTCCACAATAGGCAGAAGTTTAAAAATAGTATAGTTTTAAAAATTCTTTTTCAAATTTTATACTATTTCCAAAATATACAGTTCATACATTCAACTTTCATACTACCTGCAATATTTCAGATATATGATCAAAAATTGTTTAAGAAATCAAATTAAAATGACCTTTCTTGGTCAAGGTATACTGATAAACAATTTTCAAATGCAGTTTTCTCAAAACATCCATTTTAAATTTTCGAACTTCGATTGTTTATAACTTTGCAAGGAAACATCATATGAAACATTTTTTTTGCTTGTTAAAGATAACAATGTGTAGTTTTATAATCTATGGAAAAATGAATTTTCAATTTTTTGACTTATGCCTCATTTGGCTTGACTCTGCCACGTATTAACGCAGCACCCGGATAACATATGAAAATATTGGTAATTTTGTATGCTAGCCTAATATTATTATAGGCCCATGAAAAAGATTACGCTATTTTCATCGGGATCACATGATTTTGTTTTCTTTCTTTAGCCTTGTTCTTTTTCCTTGCTGTTCTCGTTCAGGTCATCCAGCGCCATGATTCGTTGTCTTTCAAGAGGATGATTCCATTATATTCTTTCACCAATAAAGCTTTCCAAAGGCAAGTATTGTGTAAGTAAACTTGTGTCTTACTAATATTTTGTGTTTGATTTTGTCTAAAATGATGATGGGAATCTATACATTAATAAGATTATATCAACTAATCATCAGGACTGACCACATGTTTTCTGTCATATTCCTTTTTTCCTCGTTAACAATTGTTCTGAAATTGCCTTCAAATCATCACCGTTACAACCCTGTTCTTATTGGTCCCTTCTATTTTTCACCAACAATTTTCAAAAGAATATCATAGGTGATATTAGTTGTATGTTCTATCAACGTATTTTATCGTCTGTTGTTTGTACCCTAATTTTCTTAACAAACAACTCTGATAATTTTGTGTACAAACATAAATATAAAATAAAATTATGATTAGTGAATATATTTGAATAATACTGAATTAAACAATATTGAATTTAACAATTACGTTTAGTGAGTAGAAACAATATTTAGAAACAAAACTGGCTTGAGTAATAAATTCCTATAGATTTTTTATAAAAATTTCAAAGAAAATGATGAAGATTTTTATCGAGTTTAATGGAAGGGAAATGATTAAAATGGGATGATATTTTTTTAAATATAGTTCATATAGTTTGTGGATAATTCTAACGGTATTGTTTTACCAGTCAATTATGTGAAGTCTCAACAGTAAATGAGTCTGAAGATGAAATCAATTCAGATAATCAACTAATCACCAAAATAAATTAGTTTTAATTAAATATGAGTATTATGGTACTTATAATGTATTGTAATATATTTTTAGGCCAGTTTCCATGTAGGAAAGTGTCCTCCTTCAGATTTTATGAGATTATAATATTTTTATAATATTCTCCAATAGGTTTATGGGTGACTTTCTCAAACCATGTTTCCATCGGCCTGAAAATTCAAATTCATATCTTTTGATCTATTTATCTAATGAATATCTTTTAAAGTGTAGATTACAGTCATATTATTATTACATTCTTTATTACTTAAGGTACGGTCCCAATAACTTTTCCAATTTGTCTACCATAAGATTCATTTTATGTGAGACCTCACATTATGTGTGTAGGCCTATAAAGTTTTTAGGCCTATTTGTATGTTACAGTAAGTTTTAGCATTATGCTAAAATTGATATGACTTCAAATGAACAACATTAGCATTCAAATTATTTCTCAAGCGAGGGTCTTACAAATCCCGTCGGGTTCACGCATCATGGCAAAACAATCCTCTGCCTCGATTATTAATTTCATCTCCAATTTCTATTTGATTTACTTTGTCACATTATCAGTTTAGCAGTATTTTTATTGCTAATTACTCGCCACCGAAATAATTCGTATTCGTTATGGTATCACGGATGAGGTGCCTCGCACCCGTCAAATCTCACTCATAACGACACGGAGTGCTTTCACACTACAAGGTTCGATTGCCAGAAGACGTTTTTCAAAATCTGTGAATTTGATGTCGAAGAAAACAATTATTGTATCCGATTATTTAGATAATGGAAAAATGTTAATAGGTTTGATTGTAGAATCAGAACATTATTAGTATTATGTTACAGTACAGTAGACCTGTGATCACGGAACAGTTAATTTTTCCTAGGTATAGATTAAAATTTATGTTTATCTTTTATTATTCAACTTCCAAGCGGTAGTGCTATTATAATATACATTCGGTGAAGTACATCACTAAATTATGAAACAAAATTCATACATTTTTACATTGATACTCTATGCTTATTCTCTGACAATTTTAGTATTCGCTCTTGCCTGCAATATGATGGCCTGCCCCATGATATTAAAAGCAAAATGTACGGTACTTTCTCAATTTTTTAGACAAATAGGCCTAAATATTCGCGATTTTTTTTTATCTCTTTCAATGCACAATTGGATTATAACTAACTATCTTTATAATTCCGCCAACTGGTTAATAATTTAATATAATCTAATAGAGTAAACAAAATTAAATAGAGCAATCTTTAAAATATTTGGTGTAAAGCTGTTGACATTAGCATCAAATTATTTTAGTATCAATATTATAACTTAGCGATTTCGTACACTGTCACCCTCAATTGGGTGCACTCATAGTACTGTATCTTACTTTCTAAGATGATATTAAAGGTGAAAAAGAAAATTATCAAACTCATTATTTCAAATTCATTTGCTCATGTTAACGTTATTAGGCCTATGAATAATTTTAATTATTCGTTCATTCATTTATTTTATCAAATCACAACTACCGGTAACATCAATGGTACCGTAAGTATTACGGTATCTATTATTTTTTTTTTTTTTTTGTCTTTTGTGGGGTTCCACCCACTTTTATTTATTCACTATTTTATTCATTTTTCCAATTTTAGTTTTTTGCTTATTTTCGAAATCAGTTCATAATGAATGGCTGAGTAGTTTCCATTTGATCTCACAGGATCCATTTCATCGATTTTATCAATAACATTATACCTCAGCAAATTATGATAATAAAAGACAATAAGTAAATAACTATCACAATAGCCTAATATTTTCATTTAAAAATGCAATACATTAAAAATATTTCTTATACAGCGGCCGAATTCAGCTCACATGCCAAACTGTATATCTTCCATCAATTAACGTCTATAATTTGATTTTTTTTTTTCCAATCAAGGCCTATTAGTTAAAACGACTAGTAACAAGTAATTGCGGTATAAAACATTTTAGATCTTAAAAAATTATTTAAAAAAATTAAACATCATTCAAAATGCAACAAATTGGCATTTTACTCATTATTTTATCAGTTACGGCCGTTCTGGACATTGTTTGTGCAACCGTTCTTGGCTATCTCAAAAATTTAACATGGGCTTCTTCAAAATGACTTTAAGTTGTCCATCTTGAATACACTTGTAAAAATGAATCAATTCATAGAAAATACATATTCCATACACGGAAAACAGCTAATCATAATAAACTCGCTATTCTGAATTTATTTTGTAAACTATCCTTTCCGTAGCTTAAGTTTATTTTATACGTAATCCTTTAATCTGCAACAAGAAATAACGTATCGTATTCCGACATATAATGTTTCATGTGTTTGGACTTGATATATAACAGTAATCACAAACTTAGACGAATCAAAAATGATTAAGAGGATCAGATATGATTCTGCTTAAGTTAGGGGAAGTATGAGGTATAATATTTCTAATTGTTATTAACTAGAACGCCAGAGACTTGTATTTCACTTAGTGGATTACACAGATGATTCTGTAGTTTTGAAAATAAGAGTTTGCTTGACGAGTTTGAGTCTTTGATCTTAGAAATACATATTTATACATTGCTGAGGATTTGCAATAATATGTATTAAATACCTGTGTTTTGTTTTCGATTCCATCTTATTATACACGTTAGCCAGTTTATTAATATTAGAAATCAGCCCTTTTTAATTTAGCAACTATGGTAGATCATGAAGGTTTTAATTTTAAGATTATCGTTATGTATACTTCGTATGCCTTTATTCTCTTCTGTCTAGCCTAATTTAAAAATACACAGACATATGCATGTCTGTGGAATTGCAATATCTATTAAATATCTGGGGTTTATTTTTCGTTTTTCTCTTACTATAAATCAGCTTTTTAATATTAATATTTATAATAAAAAAACATGAAAGTGTTTTAAATTCCAAGTTTGTATCTGTTTATTGGTATGCTGATATTCTCGTTTGTCTAGCCCACTCTTAGAAATTATACATATTTGGCCTACTTTGTATTTTTTGCAATATTATGTATGTTATTAATATAATACTTGTGTTTTGTTTTATTTCATCGCTTAGTCTAGATGTTAGTCTTGGCAAATTTTAAACTTAAAAAAAAATAAGTTACGCTTGGAACCATTCTTAGTACTTAAAATGTACAGAATAATTGTAGGTAGGCCTATTTATTTAAAATGTTGGCGATATGAAATTTTAAAAAAAAGTTTTAAAAAGCGTCAACCTTTAGTTTGAGTCGACCAGGCTTTTACAGAATATTTTTACGCCTTACTTTGGGCTTATGAGTATAGTGTCACGCTTAAATTGCTTGGTTTTTTAATTTTTCATATCTTATATAAAAATGTTATGACATTATATCACAGTTTACTTCAGCCTCATTATTTGTTTTATAAACTTTTTTTTATGTATTAGGAACTATCACTGTGTATTGGTATTGTGGCAACCATGTAAGCCTCCAATCTATTAAACGAATTCTTACAAGTATGCGTTATACTTTTTCTTAAAAACTTGATTAGTAGTAGAGGCTTTGATATTATGCCTCTAATAACCATTTTCCTCAGTAGTTATAAAGACTATGTCAATGACTCAATTTCACCTTGTTTTTTCTAGAAACATTCAAATCCATATGATTAATCAACATTGACGTTATATCATATTCAATTAATAACTTCAATCATAATGTATTAAGAATTCTGTGGATCGAGTTGACCGTACAGCTTTTATTGAAATTTGTCAGTGACACAACTTTTGCGCGCGCGTACAAAAAAGCGCGCGTATAGCTAACAGCTGTGAGCTGTTCTTCTTGATAATGCACGCGCGCGTTTGCGTCTTCTTACGCGACGTTCTGAACACGACAATTAATTCTTTTCCTGATGTTACTGACAAAACTTTGGATTTTAGAAAACATTGAAAAAAATAATATCATAATGGAGTCTCTAGTGACTGGCAAAATTGACAAAAGCACCGGAGCAATTGGACGCATGTTACTATAAAAGACATTATTCTTTTTTTTTACTTTTTTATGTTTTTTGTTGTTCTCCGTAATTTTCTTTCTGAAACTGGTGTAACTGAATTGCAGTAATTGAAGCAGGTTAATATTTGAATGGCATTATGCTTAGCCTGTATTACAGTTTATTTCTATTTTGTTTGTCTACCTATTTATTCCATTAGCCCTTTTCTGTTTCTCGGTATCGATGGCATTATTTGATGTAACTAAAATGACATTTTGTTTTGTACTTTATAATTTCTTAACAAATTAGTTTCATTGTAGTTGTTGCAATCACTTTGGGACCCACTGTTTTAACTAGAGCTTTTTATTGCAGTATATAGGCCTATTTGTATAATATCTTACCGATGTATACATTATCTTAACAATTCTGTTTACTAAATAAGTTTTATTAGGCCTATTTATTCCAATTTCGTTAATTCTACTAGCTATATAGTACCCCTCTGCTACGACGGATGCCGAATACCGTAGCATTTCCCGCATCGTGATGCTTTTGGGAGAACCAAGATGGATGGCGCCTTTTGAATTTTAGCGTATGGTACGGTTTCTGCCATTGGTCTAGGAAATAAAATTTCAACCGATGTGACCAATGATATTTCGCTTTAGATAATTTTTTTGGAAATATAAAAGCTACAACAAGACGCGTACGAGCGTAAAAATGGTGAAGTGGAATGTGTAAAAACACAGTCCACAATGATCTCCAAATGTGTGCCAAACCCTCCAGTTTATTAGAGCATCTCGCGTAAATTTTGTAACGTTTTTCTTTGGTAACAGCCTTATACTATGATCATTACATTAATCTGTCTGTATGTCTTTCTGTCTGTCTATCTATCTGTCTGATGATCATTATTTGGCTTATAATAAATGATTATGAAAAATCCCATGTACACGAACAGTGTGTATGAAATTATAATGCAGGCTCCAAGCAATGAGATACACTCCATCGTGACAGAATTCAATATTTCGAGATAAGTTATGTCATCATCAGAAATGATTATGACATAATTTACGTCGAAATATTGAATCCTGTCACGATGGCGTGTATTTCATTGCTTCGAGTTTTCTTACTTGAAGTTGATTAGTGGTCCTTTCGGAAACAATAGGCCTAGGCCTATTATAATGTACTGACAAATAAAATGAAGTATCATTTTAAGAACAAGAATTGATTATAAATATATTTATGCCTAAATCTAAATATAGACTAAAAAACAATTGTGAAACAAGGCCTACACTTATGTGCATTTTAGGAGAAAATGTAGGCCTAGACCTTATTTTATTCCAATCGAGAAAATAATAATCGTTCAATGTCTTACGGCATGTTAATAATTTGTATTAGAAAATTATTGTAATTGTTCATGAATTCCATTCATAGTCTATATTTAAAATCAAAATGAAGATAATTAATAGTAAATAGGCCTAAATTGAAGCAATCGCTAATTAATAATGTATAGGTCTTGCATCCAACTGAACTATGTCTATCTTTACCCAATCGTCGATATTTTTTCCAGTATGGGGTTACCCCGGTGTACTGGTCCATACATACCCTGCTGCTGGACAGCAGAATAGGGCCTCTTTTAGGGCAGCAGAACATGACGTGACTTTTAAAACAGCACAGCAGAATATATTGCCTGTTTCGGGGCAGCAGAACATGACGTGACCTGTAAGGGCGTATTTCATATGAATGTGTAACATCTGGTCCACAGCGAATTGAGACTATTGTATACGGCGCTATATAAATCTACCTACATTACGGATACATTACATATCAACTCATGTGCCAACTATCATAAACAGTGAATAATTAAAGAAATAGAAATATGAAAACTTACTCGAGTTTTTATTGCAAGCCACAAACAGTTGGATAAAGACCGATTATTGTTTTATTACTAATTGGTATAATTGGGGCGTGTGCATCAGGAATCAGGCAAAGGGGATTACAAATTTATTAAATTGTATTATAATCTTCAATATAATTTCATAATTTTAGTAATCTATAAACATATTTACTTATAGTACACAGTGTTTACAGCTTTGTAAAATGTCACTGTAAATATGCTTAGACTGTTGGTTGGATATTAAAATGCTAATTATTTTCAATAAAATAAATAGCGTACATATAAGAAAATCTGACGGTGAATGGATTACTAAGTACCTTCGAAATTGATTTAATTGTATAAAAAGATCATCATATGTTATAAAATTTTCTTAATAATTAAAAATCCGATTGAGGAATTTTTACTCCACTTCTTTTAGAACATCATCCATGCCAATTCTCACGATAATGCGTGAGTCTCACGCATGGACCCTGTTTTGACGTATAACTCATAAAAATATTTTCTCACGCATTAACAGAATTTTCAAACCTAAAGTTTTTAGGTGTGAGAATTTTAGGTGTAAAAATTTTTGCACGTATGAGAATATTAAAATAATATAATTTAATAACAATATTGAGGTAAAACCTTTACCCAAATATGTGTACATACGGACGAAAATGACCCCAAAATGGCCTAATTCCCCTTTTTGTTCTTTTTCTTTTCTTTTTTTTTTCTTAGTAGATCGAAATTGAGGGAATCAGAGGCCAGCACCGGCTGCAGGAAATGTCTCGGGCATTGTCGCAAAAATGATAAGTAGGCCCTAGCCTATTGAATATGGGCGCATATGCATATATTGCATTATATAAAAGTAAATTTATGTTTTTAAATATAAAGTAAATTATTTAATACCACATAGGCCTGACTTAAGTTATATTGGCCTAGATATAATAGAATTGCTGATAAAGCCTGAAGCTAAAATTAGCTTAATTAAATAAACGAATTTTTGATGTTTTAAATGCAACAAGTAGTCTTAATAATTGATGATGATAACATATTATACCAGTTTTATCATAGGTCCATAATTTTTCTGTGTGTATTTACATGAATTAGGTTACCTGGATGAAATATACTAATTATAAACGAGTGCATCTTGTTATGAATAATTCGGGTATCAACCCAAAAATTATTCCGTTGCCTTGGTGCGTCAAAGCAAACTATTGACGTGATGCACACAATAGATAAAATTTAATAAAAAGTCACGCATGTGCTCAATATTGGTAATAAAAACTTGGGAAATAGACATATGTCGGAGATATTAATAGTCCAACCATGTTCATAATTTCGATATGCATAATTCATTCACTGAATTTGTTTAAAAGGATGAGAGACGGTGAAGCACCAGTTCCATTGATATTCTAGGATTTACTGGCCTGTATAAGTAAATGACCAGTAAGCTATTTTCAAGATTTCATACACGAAATACCCAAGGGTACATGTTAAAACACGTTTTGGAATTTTCAGTACAACGTTTTATTATAAGCCTTGAACATGCTCAGAAAAACGATTTTCTTGAAAGATGTATCTTGGTCTACTTTTCATAACCTAACCCGTCTATTACCTAACATACTAGATTTTCTGGGGGGGGGGGGGAATGTGATTTTTTAGCCAAGCCAAAAGAGGTTCAAGTAGCTAACTAGTTTTCCACAATAGGCAGAGACAAGAAAATGGTCAAATTTGTCAATATTTTGTTTATCTAAAAAAACACACTTTTGAAATAGGCCTATTCAACTTTTATACTAGGTTAAAACTTTTCAGATATGATTAAGAAATGTTAAAAATGTTATTTAAAATTACCCTGCTTAGTCACATTATACTGACAACCAATTTCAAAGGCTGTTTCTCCAAATTTACATTTTAAATTGTTTGTTCATAACTTTGCAACAAAACGTCGTATGAAACTGATTGTTTTACACGTTAAAGATAATAATGTAGTTTCACTTTTATAATAACTCAATTTTAAATTCTTTATTCGGGGTTCCTATTCAAACATATGCAACCTAACTTAAAGGAGTGAGTGGTAAAAATCGAAATTGAAAAGAGGTTTGGAAAACTACGACCCATTTATTCGTATTCGTGAGTACGGACAGTCATAATTATTATAAGCAACATTTGAGAAAGACTGAAACAAAAGTAGGCCTAATAGTCCGGTTTAAAATGTCACAAAATATACCTTCGTTGGGGATTTTTGGGGAAAGTGTAAACTTAAGATTTGTAACACATTTGAAGTACACTGATTTCAAAAATAAATGTTGTCAATTTTCTAGATTTCATCTTTGGCGGCCATATTGGATTTCAAAATGGCCGCCATTTTTAATCAAAAACATCCCATAACTTTGGTCACAAAGCATATTTTTTCATGATTTTAGTGTCAAAATGTGTTCTTTGGTTGCACTCCATCCAAATCTGACATTTTAAAAAATCGCGGTTGACGGCCATATTGGATTTCAAAATGGCTGTAATTTTTTACTTAATATTAGATATCATCGTAACAGAAAATACGTTATAGTTATTGCCTATAGGCAAATCAATCTGGAATTGCCTATTTTGAGTGATAATGAGAAGATTAAATTCCAGTAATCATACAAGTGGCTTATACCTCATTAATATGCAAATTATATTCAATATGCAAATTGTTCCATTACAGTAAATATAAACATGTATCTTCCAAACAATTTAATAGAAAAATCAACTCTCTATGACCACTGGTTCCAGAGATATGGAAGTCTCACAATATGGGGGTCACTAATTTGCATATTGTATATAATTTGCTTATTAATGAGCTTTAGCCACCTGTATGATTACAGGAATTTTATCTTCTCATTATTATCATTCAAAACATACAATTCCAGATCGGTTTGTTTAAGATAATAAGTGTAAGCTTTCTTCTGCTATTATTGTATCTAAAATTAACTAAAAACGGCAGCCATTTTGAAATCCAATATGGTGGCTCACCGAGAATTTTTAAAATGTCATATTTGGATGGAATGACAATCGAAGAATACATTTTGACACTAAAATCATGAAAAAAATATGCTTTGTGACCGAAGTTACAGGACCTTTTAGTTTTAAATCTAGAAAATTAACTACATTTATTTTTTTTAAATCAGCGTACTTCGAATATGCTAAAAATGTGAAGTTTACACTTTCCTCCAAAAACCCCTACGAAAGTACATTGTAACCAGATATAATAGAAAAGTCTTTTTTTTTATTTGAAATATATCGACCAATCGCCTACGTGGGCCTATAATTGATTTCATGACGTCATCTCATGTCGGTGGAATATTGTTGAATAGATTAACATCGCAGTGGTAAACTAGTATAATATATATTTAAAAACTCAGATTTATAATAGGCCTAATCATAATAAAAGGAAGATAACATTGTGAAAATAAATTGACGTTATCCATTCCACCGTACTCTACTTTTTCCAAAGTTTGTTACCCCCGTGGTCCGTAATTTTGAAAACCAAAATGGCTAACTGACCACGAAAAACATGGTTAAGCCTAAGCATAATATAATTTTGAAGGGATTTTATTACTCAACATTCCATTAGTATTACACTTAGGTCGGGGCGAATCCAGGTACGTGATTTGGGGTGGGGGACTTAAATCCCGATTTTGATTTTGACAAGCAAAAAAAAACCTGAAAGTATCAGGTCGGAGTTTCATTCTAGGAGTTCCTTTCGGCCCCTGCGCATTCATTTCTAATACTAATAGCCTATTGTCATTACTGCCAAAAATATTCGTCCAAATTTTAGGGGAGCTTGAGCCTGTTAAGCCCACTCCCCCTCCCTGCCCTTAAATCCGCCACTGCATTAAGTCGTAATGTGACCCATTAAGTCAGTATTATTATTAAGCATGGGCATAGGCCTACCTTATATTTTGAGAGGTTAAATAATGATTATGATATTAAATGCATGTTAGAGGATGAAACAATATTTTACTTGCTGTGGCAGAATTAATATTGAACACGTCTTCGACTCGTTCAATGTTTTGCCAATGCTCATACATTTGTCGGTATCCCCCTCACATGACAAAATATTGAATTCGTCTTCGACTCGTTCATTGCCACACCCCATATACTATTTGTCGTTATCCACCTCGAATGCATTCATTATTTAATATTTTATGATAATAGGTCCTAATGCTGAATAGCAAAAATAACTAAATTTGTTTAAAAATATGATAAAGCATACCATGAACGCGGTCCCAAGACCTAATAGGCCGCTACGTCCATGTTTTCTTAATTACACAAACCTTAACATTAATTTTATTTAAAACATAGGCCTGATATAAATAGGCCTAGTATTATCAATACTAAGGTTGTGATAGCCGATCGCCATTTAATAGCATTCGAGAATTATAGAAAAAACAATATTACTAAACCATAGTTAATGGTATAGTTATCGATATCAAAACGTCTAGATCTAAAACATAAATTAAAAGTTTAATTGTTTGATAATTCTATATTGCAACACAGTAGATACATTTTGTGTTATGGACATGTGTATATACTATGTGTTAATTACTGCGCTTGTGAAATAGTAGTCTTGAAATATAGCTATTATCACTACATGGATGAAGCATAATTTCCTCCATGGATGAAGTTAAAAAATATTTAATAAACCACACCGATAACTATATGGATTGTGAAGGTATCGAATATTTTGCAGTCCATGCTTAAAATGTGACGGGTTTCCTACGCCTCGTTATAGTGAGTTTTGGGCGTAGTACAAAACACATGTTACGTAAAAACAACGAACGATCTCAAATATCTTTCACTCTCTCATGGAGAGAATCTGTTCTTGAATTAGACCTGTGAAAAATGTCTCTGCGTAAGATTTTAAGTAAAAAGCCTAATAATTAGTTCACCTAATTCATAGACAATTATTATCATCAATGCTTAAATGTGGTACAATGAAGTATTATTAAATTACATCTGTTTGTCTCCCTCTCATTTTCAAGATTTTCATTAGCGGCATTCACACGGATACTTATCACAGTGTTATATTAGAATCTAGAGTCTATGTTTTATTTTATTTGTATAAATCCACGTATTGTACAATTATAATATAATCAGCTTAAACAAAATAATTGAATTTTGTATTCCAATTTCTTCGGGTAAAAAGTATCTAACAAAATCTACTCACTTGAAAAGTCTGTGACGTGTCATCAATCGAACTAATATTAATAAGTCGTAACCGAGAAAACATGTACAAAATCATGCAAATAAATTAGTAGCGTTGTATTACACTAAGAAGTAAGTCCGGAGTAGATTCGAATACATCCAAATTGCACGTATTCTATAGCTGCGACGAAAAGAATATGAAATGAACGCATTGAATGGATTGCTATTTATTCTTGAACTAAAACTTGTCATGAAAACTATATGGTTGTTATAAAATTGTAGCGGCAAATCAAACTACAACAGTTGGGAAGTAATGTTGCGTTTTATTAGCAGTAAAAGAATATAGCACCGTTAGAGAGATCGTTAATAAGGCACGCGGTCCAAGATAGAATTATGGCTTAACATAACTCACAGAATAACGCATAAGTAATTTAGAAAAAAAAAATCACTAATTATTGAGAACAACGGTACTTGCTATTCATAGTAATTTTATTTCATATTTAATAGTGACAAATTATTACGGAAAGGAGGGAAAAGAAGACCATATAACTGATATTATTTAGATGAATTTTAAAAATTGTTTAAGAGGTTCAAATTTAATCAATATTAGGCCTACGTATTTTCAAGCTAATAGTTCCGGTGTGAACATGTATATTTTGCACTTTTTGTTCATTTTATATACGAAGTACTCAACTGAACATGTATATTTTGTACTTTTTTTTCATTTTATAAGCTTACGAAGTATTGAATAAATGGGAAGCAATAAAAATGATCCTGTTTTCAAAATTCCTTAATAATTAACATTGTGGGGGGGGGGGGTACTTACGTACTTGAAGTTTCAAAATGTACAATCAGTGGAACATCATTTCACTGTATG